>KZ807181.1:71739-88116 GCA_000696205.2 Oncopeltus fasciatus | reverse complement strand
AAAAAATATATATATATATATGTGTGAGTGTGTGTGTGTATACACACACTTTTTCCAATTGGATACTCTGAAATTTTCTTTAAGAAGTACTTTACTTTTAGTAAGCTTCTTGAGAATTTGTAAAATAAATGGAGCTAGGTTCATAAAATAACATTTAAAATTATTATTATTATTCATATTCCAGTAATCTTTTATTATTCAAATTGACATTTATTTGAAAATAGTGCAAGAATAACTTCTATTTTACTCTTTTCTGTATCGTATCAACCAAAGATTTCAATTGCATGCCCCTTTTGTACAGGAAAGGAAGTTTGGAAGTACAGTGAAAAATTCAGTGTATGAAAATCACTAGTTATTGTTCAGAAATGTATACAATTTTAATTTTTTTAAGTAAAATGTCATTCTGGATTATCAATCAACACCAATAACAATAATGCTCATCATGTTTTAAATCTTAAATTTTTCCTTTTGCTTTTCATCTGATTTGTTAATCTCTTCAATGTAAGACTGAATTGAATTATTTGCATTGAAAAGCAGTGGATTATGAAGTGTTTTGTGTTCCCAGGATTTCACTATCTTTCATTTATTTGGACTGAATTTTTATGCAATTGGGCATTAAATTACTCACTTGCTTTTTGTTTTTAAACTTAACCTAATTTTTCTGTTATTTGGCAACCAAAAAGGTTTCTATGTAACATGATATTATTTTATTTAAAAATGAAATTTTGACTTTTTTTTTTTTTTTTTTTCCTAAGTAGCCTCCTTTTGAACCATTCAGGATCATGGAGTGAGGGGTTATCTACAGATCACATTCTAAACATCCATGGCTTAGGGCAAGCTTTTATTTATCAATAAATACAAAGCTTACCTAGTGAGGGATTTGAACCCACAGTGCCAGGATTGCGAGACCTGGAAACCTACTCATGATCTATTCTGGTGCCCCTAAATATTATTTTTAAATGATTTAAAACTCGTTTAATACCATATGACCTTGTTATTTCCCCTAAATACTGGAGACTATTACGTACTCTTTCAGCTCAACTTTTAAGATACTATATATATATATATATATATATATATATTATGGAAGTCAGAGAATTAGCAGCTCATGAATCTAATGTTAATTCACTGATTCGTCCATCTATATAAACTCTAATCCATTTCTCCCTGTGTAAATCATCCTGACTGTGTGTTTTGTTACATAAGAGTAAATAATCATTTAAATGTGACAGAAAAACTGTTAGTGATTTTGTAAGAAAAAAAAGGACCTTATCACAGATGGTTTGGTGATTAGGATATATTTTAGGCATCACACCAGGATTGTAAAGCTTATACAGAACATGTATATCAGTCAACTTATTATAAAATAAAACTTTGAACTTGGCTAACCAATGGCTTTGAGAGAACCCGAAAACCACATAAATGACTACTATTACTATCCGAAAGTGGTGTCATTGGTCACCTTCTCTCCTCATGTGATTGACATCGAATGTCATTTTTACTTTTCATTGTAATCAAATTATGAAATGTTTTTATTTAACAGAATGTAATAAATCAATAAAAGTTAAAAAAAAAAAAAAAAAAAAAGATTACTATCTGATAAATATTAATAAGATTTATCAAAACAACTGTAGCAAGTGGACTTATTCTGATTCCCTCCGTAAATCCCTCCAGCAGAGTTATTATTGATCTTTGTATTTGACTTCTTANAAGTTATATATATATATAAAACGAGTATACTACTATTTCTTATCACTAGAAATTTCTTGCATGCAAATACAATTCCCAATGCAAACATTTCAAATTGTGTAATTAAATCTGTCAATAAAATTATTCAAGTAAGTTTTCTTAATGTGTTTAATTTATCATTGTACATGTAAGTCTGTAGTCTTTGTTTATATGTATTTTCCCGTTTCCATTACTCACTATATCATTCTTGTTTCAAATGATTTTTGTTTAAGGAAAAAAATAAAAGAATCAGCCAATATGAATCATTTTAATAAGACAGTCATTGGCTCGTTGGATGAATATGTTTTTGAGCTGTGCCCTTACCTTCAGACTGAATTGGAACTGTGTCAGGTAGGTTGGTTATTAACTCTTTTATTTCTAAATTGATAATTTTTACTTTTACTAATTCAAATGTATTTCAATTTTGAACCAAGGCTTGACTGTATTCTCAGGTACTGGTTGCTGTTTTTTTGCTCTTATTCCAGCACAACAGGCAAGGTTATTGTTTCTCCCCCTTTCTTTATTATATTACTGGGAAGTAAGTTATAGCTTTTCAATCCAAATCAATCATCAAGCCAAGTTCTATAATAATAACCATTATTATACTTGCTAGGGCTAGGCCTGCCCAGCTCTTGATCATTTAGGCCCATCTTTTGCAATTGATAAATAAGCATAATTTGCTGAGTGAATAATGCTGCAAATTATGCTAATTCTCTAGCCTAAATTACTCTTTTCAAAAGTTCAGTTTACCATTTAAATATTCTGTACTCCATTATTAATCCTAATTATTTACTTTTTATTAAACAAATGGATCGTTTACACTGATGTTAGTTAACTAACTTGCTGTTAGACCCCATAAACTATGAGTATCCTTCACCATCATCTACCATTGATATGATCTTAGATAATATTTATGTTTTAATTTAATTTTTAACATAATATATGCAGTAGTGAAAATGTTCCCAAACCATCTCAAATATAAATTATGTTGGGATAGTGTTAATTTTTTATTTATTTCATGACTTATAACTATACCAGATTTCTATTGTAATACCTTGTTTATCTTGTTATGCAGATATCTGTTTATGATACAGACTAATATCTATTTTTTCTACCATATTAAATAATGTTTGCTTATTTTTTACTATGTTTACTTAACCTGATGTTACCATGTAGACATAAACTTAGAAGATACCATAATTTATTAAATATGTTAAATGATAAAAATAACTACTAATTTGATCTGGGCGTGAACTCCCATCCCCCTATCAGCACCCCTTCGCCATCCGATTCTGCAGAGCAGAACATCCATTCAGAAGAGCGCACATCCTCAAGATTTGCCACAAACAACCCCTTCCAAGTTCTTCAGGACGAGGAAGGCGAAAACATGGATTCCGAACCAACCGTTCCCTGAGTAATTCGACCTCCGCCTATATTTGTGAGAAATCTCAAAGACTTCAGACTGATCTGTTCCCAGCTGAACGAGAGAGTTGGGCCCGGCAGATATATGTGTGTCAATAGACAACAGGACTCAAAAATAATCCCTGACAGCCCAGATACCTACAGAAAAATTATACATTATCTGAAGGAACAAACATGCATCACCATACTTACCAGCTCAAAGAAGAGAGAGCTGTAAGAGTGGTGATTCAACATCTACACCACACCACATTGCCAGAATTTATCAAGGAGGAGTTGACTGAACTAGGATTTTGTGTCAGGAATGCCATAAATGTGGTCATAACCCGACCCCAGAAAGGGGAGATCTCTGCCTCAAAAACACCCCTCCCACTGTTCTTCGTGGACTTAGAGCCTAAACCCAATATTCAAAACATTTATAGCTTGACCTCGCTCTGCCACTGTAAAATAAGAGTTGAGAAACCTCATCCTCGTAAAGATATACTACAGTGCCACAAGTACCAGGAGTATGAGCACACGAAAGTATACCGTGAACACACTCCACGGTGTGTTAAATGTGGAAGCGCTCACATAAGTACAGATTGCTCAAAATCTCAAAACACCCCAGCTACCTGTGCACTGTGTAAACACAACCACACTGCCAACTACAAGGGCTGTCAGGTTTGCAAGGAGCTGAAACAGCGGACCCTGCCTACTCGTCAAGTACAGACTACAACTCAAGTCCGGAAAGTAGTGCCTCCACCCTCCAGAGTTGTTGAGCCAGGACTGTCCTATGCTCGAATAATGCAATCAACCCAGCAACAACCCCGACAAGACTAGCCACAACCGCAACCGCATCCCTCTCCCAGGAGGGACCGACCCACTATCCCCAACGTCCTGACTTCGCCCACATCAAATGATCTGCACTCCTTATTTCACTCTTTCTTCTCACAACTTAACTCCCTCATTACATCCCTCATATCTCTACTGACCAACCTGGTCACCAAAATGACCCTACCAACTCCCACATCATGATTCCCCAATCCAAGAATTCCTTTACTATCCTCCTATGGAACGCTAACGGCATTCGAACACACACTGAAGAACTCAAACTAGTGCTCGGTAACAAAAACGTAGACATAGTATTACTGACAGAAACACGACTAACTAAACGAAATAATCTAAAAATTGCTGGCTACCACACTTATAGGACAGACCATCCTGATGGATGAGCTCATGGTGAAACTGCACTCCTCATAAAAAATTCCTATACCCATCATATTTTACCCTCCATTTTTACAAATACTCTTCAGAGTCCCAAAAACCACTCCCAGATTCGCTTAAAAAGCTCATCATAGCGAAATGCCGCTCGAGAGCATTGTTCCAAAAATACAGACACCCCTCAAACCACAAAGATTTTAATCAATCATCTTTCCAGACTTGTAAAACAAAAATTAGGTATTTTACGTAATGAGGCCTTTAAAGCCTATCTTTCTACCCTCTCAGCAGGTGTCAAATCCCTTTGGATTGCTACTCATAGAATCCTTAAAAACCATGAAGCTTCTACTCCCTTGCATCGAGGAGATGGTTCCTGGGCCTCTTCTGACAAAGACAAGGCCGAAATGTTTGCCTAGCACCTCAAGCAAACATTTACTTTTCATTCAGATCCCTTAGACGTGTCCAATGCCGCGGAAACTGAGGAGTTTCTGGACATAGCATTACCTATGTCCTTGCCACTCAAGACAGTAACACCTTCCGAGGTCAAGTACATAATCTCTCATCTGCCTAAGGCCAAATCACCCGGATTTGATTTAATCACCAGCCAAATTCTGCAAAATCTTCCCAAAAAGGCAATTGTATTCTTGACCTACATTTATAATTGCGTATTCAGAACTACCCACTTCCCTTTCCTCTGGAAATATTCCAATATAATACTATTTCCCAAACCTGGAAAATCATCGCACAACCCCTCATCCTATAGTCCTATAAGTCTCCTTCCTACACATTCAAAGGTTTTCGAAAAAATACTGTTAAAACGAATGATGCCTTCCATAGAACCCTTCAATATCCTCTCAAATCATCAGTTTGACTTCAGAAGTAAGCATTCTACTGTCCAGCAAGTGTTTTACGTCGTAGACTACATTTCCTCTTCCCTTGAGAGCAAAGACTACTGCCCAGGAGCTTTTTTGGATGTTTCCCAAGCATTTGATAGAGTCTGGCACAGTGGTCTTCTGTTTAAGCTTAAATCCATACTTCCTAGTAACACTTACCTTATCCTTAAGTCTTACTTATCCAACCGTTTCTTTAGGTTTCGGCAAGGATTAGATTACTCTGATTTCTACCAAGTGGAAGCAGGAGTTCCTCAAGGTAGTGTTCTTGGATCTATCCTATTTATCCTGTACACTGCTGACATCCCTACCCATCCAAGTACCCTCTTAGCTCTATTTGTTGACGACAAAGCTATCCTATCCTCCCATCCCGATCCTAAAACTGCTTCTAAAAACCTACTAGATCACCTAAAATAAAAATCAAACAATGGTGTGGAAAATGGAGAATAAAAATCAATGAAGAAAAATGCGTTCAAGTTAATTTCCAACTGTGGAAGAAAGACTTACCTGAAATTGTGAAATTTAACAATATTCCTTCACCACAATCAAATTCCATTCATTACCTTGGGTTCTATCTTGACTCCCGACTTACATAGGGAGAACATACTAAAATTAAAAGACAAGAACTCTATCGGTGATATGGACTTTTATACAGACTCATGAATAAGAAATCCAATCTTACAACTGAAAACAAACTGGCGCTCTACAAAACCTTATTACGACAAATCTGGACTTACTGAGTAGATATCTGGAGTGCCGTCAAGCCTTCCAACATCCAAAGAATCCAGTCCTTTCAATCCAAAACCCTGAAAATAATTGCAAATGCTCCCTATTACGTATCCAATTCTTCCCTTCACCACAATCTTAATATTCCTTTTGTTCAAGACCTCATTTCTTCCCGCTTCATCCTTTTCTACAGTAAACTGCCATACGATCCTAATCCACTAGTACAGACCATGTTTTCCTACTCCTACCCCTACAACCCTCCCCGTCGACTCAAACGAAGATGGCCCCGTGACCTGGGGACATAGCCTGTAAATAATTTGAGAGTGGTGTCATTGGTCACCTTCTCTCCTCATGTGATTGACATTGAATGTTATTTTTTAATTTTATTTTAATCAAATTACAAAATGTTTTTTTTATTTAACTGAATGTAATAAATAAATAAAAGTTTATAAAAAAAAAATTTGATCTTTTGACAGGAAGAACAATATGAAAGTTAATCAAAACACGAGGGTACCTAACTCTCCGAAGTTACACTTAAAATATCTCCCTTATTTGAATTTTTCATAAAAATCCATTTTACAGCAAAACATTTCAAATTGAGGTCCTTCAGACCATTTGGCAAGTTCATTAATGGCAGAAATTGGAAAATTCACACTTAAAATTAGTCAATATATTTATTATTATTTTTGGAATAACTACATACAGAAGTAGTAGATAAATATAAGTTAGATTCACTCTTACTTCTTCCCCCTTCTTTTCAGCTTATGAAATCAAATCAACTCATATTTATTTAATAAAAATAATTTTAGTTGGAAAACATGTTTAAACATTTATATTTATTCAAAACTCCCAATTATAAATGTAAGAGTATCTAAACCAATGAAAGTTAAGGTTGAAAATGTTTTTTTCCTAATAGTTCCTACATCGGGAAAGAAAAAGGTATTTATTAAGTTATTATTAAGTAGTAGGCAATATAGCTTAGAATAGTTTCATTTTTGTTTTCTACCTTTCAGACTAATGAGGATGCCTATAGGATATTACAAGCTGCTAAAACCCACTTAGATAAGCAGTTGAATATGCTGAAAACTGATGATAAGAAATTGGTAGATGAGTTGCACAAATACAACCAATTTAAGGATATGGCACAGACTGTGATTGGAACATTAGCTCACCTCCAAGGTACCACTTTAATGAGTGTTCATCAACAGAAGAACCTACCCATGGATTCATGAAGAAAATATTTATGCATATTGTATATATTAGTTTATAATTTATGATATTTTTTAATATTAATGTTTTCACAAGATTATTTATGTGTTAAATAAATATGTGAATTTTTTCACTTACCGAGTTTTCATATTTTTTAAATTATTATTTTATTGATTGACTTTAATATAGAAATCCTTATAAAATAAATAAGTAAAGTACTCTGAAGTGGTCTCAATTTTTCTACAGGCTCTCTTGTATACTCTAATAATATTGTGGCAAATATTTTCAATTAAATAAGTTTCCCTGAGAATGCATGTATCTAAAAGAGGTTAATCTTAAAGCATTCTTATTTTCCAGCCTGTTGCTCTATTTTTTTGTTGGGATGATATACCAACTCGGGCATATACCAATTATCAGAATTCCTTCTCCTTTACCAATTTAAAACAAATCTACTACTACCCCACACATCCTGACCCCGACGACCGTTCAAATTCACTGGAACTGAAGAAGTTCTAAATGTTCCTCATCTCATGTGGCCCCTCTCTAAAGTCGCAATCTCTTCAAAGGTACCTTTTTTTTCTCTTTTACCCAAGCACTATTCCACTGACTATGATATTATCAACTCTCATCTTTCCAAGAAGAAAATTATTTCCCTTACCTATGTTTTCAATAGCATTTCTGCTCCACCCTATATCCTTTTACTCAGGAAACTACTATTCTTTTCCCGTGGAAAACATTTTAACTTACTTTTTTCCAAATTCCATTCAACAATGTCAACTTCCAAGTACATTCCTCAAATGCTCTCCTGGGCTTCCCACGTGAATAGAATATCCCCCCCCCCAAGACATCCCAAAATGAGGTGGTCAAGAGACTTACTGCAGCCTGCATAGTTATGGTACACTTAAAAAAGAGTGAATTATAATGGTATTATTTCTCTTTCTTATCTCCTGCCCATTGTTCTACTCTTTGGATCAAGATAAGATTAGTGCTTTTAAGTCTATCGGGGAGTAACATGGGCTCCTTTCTCAGAACGGTTTAATGTGCAGGATTGTCGTATTAGGACTGTTAAGTAGGAGCCTAACTCAAACGATAATATTAAATCCTGATACCAGGGTGAAGGAATAAAAGCCCTTTCCAATCCTATTAAGATAAATGTGAGGATAGTTCAAAAAAGAAATATTTAAACTAAATAATTCATTTATTTTCGTGTATTAACAATTAACTCTGTGTTGAACATCCTCTAAAATAATTTAGCTGCTTCAGATCATATCCAAAGAGTTATCTCACAGGAATTTACACTTTAAAATGTTTATGGGAGAGGTGTTCATAGAATAGCTGTTGCTACATCAGTGAGCGGAGAATAATACTGACTGGCTGCTTGCCTCGAAAGATAGATGTCTTATTTCAGCCCTATCTGTGTTGTTTAGGGACTTGTCTTTTGGAGGGGGAAATACAGTCGCTGGGAAAGTAATTAAGAAAGTCAAAAGAAAGCTAAAAGTAGCTTTCTTGGTTGATAAGAACCCAACAATTCGGTTCTCAGGCTTTCAGTCCCTGATAGAGATGACTGACTGTCTCAAAAGACAGATATCTTATCAGTCATAACTTTATTGTTAATTCTAAAAAGGCAGCTATTCAAACAATATAAAGAAAATTAACATAAATGTAATTAGTCAATTATTTATTGTAAATATTTTACATAAGCCATAAAGAATTATTAAATTTAAAAAAAAGTGGTTAAGTGGGGTATGATGTATATAATTGTTTCGGTTTAGTACTCCAACAGTTAACCTTAATGATCTCGAGATTGATCTGAATGTAGAGAAAGAGAGGTTTTAACGTCTCATTTTATGTTTATTCCATACATACTAAAATTATGTACTTTAAATTTATTTTAAATCTGATAGTAGTGAAGATATTAAAAGTTTTGTTTAATTGTGAACTTTCTGCCTTATGCTTTAGGGAAAAAGTCCAAGAGATCCACTCAACTCAAATGTAAATTGGAAGATTCTGTGGATCTCAATAGATCTCTCTTAGGGAAATTAGTATTTCATGGTCCCATGAGGCGACTTTTGAAAAATTTCAATTGATCTTCACTGATCTAACTATAATCGTAACTACATTAGAGAAGTCAAAAATATGGTCTGGTTAAGTTTATATATATATTGACACACACACATATAAGAAAGCTAAATTCAGTATTTAAGCTTCTTTCTGTAAACCGATGAGTTTGTAAATGGCTAAAATTGTTTGAGAGGTGGGGGGGGGGGATGAGTTTAGAGAGAAATCAAAATTTAAAGTCTTAATTTCTGATCACCTATTTAAAATCTTTATTATTATTATTTAGAAAAAAAAAGAACTAAATAGGTGAAAAGTATAATTTTATAAGATTTTAAAAAACCCATATTTAGTCAAATCTTTTATTTTATTTATTTATAGCATTCTGTAAATTGATGGGTATCAAGATGAGTAGGGATGTCTGCAGTGTACAGGATAGGTCCAAGCACACTGCCTTGTGGTACAACGCCTGCTTTCACAGGGAAGTGTTCGGAGTAATCTGATCCTTACTGGAACCTAAACAAACGGTTGGAAGGGTAAAATATGAAAATTTGATATATGGTGCTTAGGAATATAGACTGGAGCTTGTATAATAGACCATACTCGATCAAATGCTTGAGGGATGGAAGAATGCTCCAAGACAGAATTTTTTTGCTCAAGGAAAGAGGAAATAAATCTATAACGCAAAATACCTGCTTCATCATGATTTGGATGAAAATACCTATATCCTGCCATGATTTGGAAGAATATTTAAAGAATTTATGATAGGCATCATTCGTTTTAAAATTTTCTCAAAAACCTTAGATAATTAAGGAAGATGGCTGTAGGATGATGTGTTGTTTATTGGTTTACCAGTTAGGGGAAACAGGATTATTTCAGAAAATTTCCAGAAGAGTGGAAAGTGGGACACAATTTTAAAGGTAAGTCAGGAAACTCTTGGTGGAACCTTCCCTTTAGGGAGCACATCCCCTGGATAGCAGATGGGGGATCTCTCCATTGAGGTCACACTTCTTGGAGGGGTGGGCTCTAGAAGCCCTGTGGACCAACAGTTACCCCTTGTTGGTTAATAAATATGTAAATAGAGCTTATCTTGGTTACATTGGTATTAGTTTTAGTAATCAGTTTAAAAACGGGGTACCACATCAGGTCTGTAGAACTTGTTTAGAACATTTACGACAGTGGACTGACGGGAAAAGAAAAAGTTTGAAATTCAGTGAGAATCTCAAAACCACTTCGATGACTGCTATTTCTGCCTAGTAAATATTACTGGAATCAATCAGTAATATCCTTATTCAGTCTGCAAGACACCCTGTCCTTCACTCAAACGAAGTGCCGTTCCCAACATTTCACCAGCTATCAGAGCTCTGTGAGGATGAGTATTTCTCCTTTGATGACCTATCTGATACTAATGAGGGTGACACAAAAATATGAGGGGATGCCATAAATTCTTCTCTGTTCCAACCAGGATGAGTTAAATTACTTTACCAGAGATCTCCATCTGTCAAAAGAAGCTTCTGAATTACTGGCTTCCAGGTTGAACCACAAAAAATTACTGGAACCAGTTCAAGAATATCACAGACAAGAAGCTTCCAAAGTGTTCAGTGATTAACTAGTTGGTTTAACTTTTATATACTTTGTAGATAGCTTTTTCCTCTATCTTTAAAAATAATATTGTATAATAATAACAACAATATAGTAATTAATATAATAATCCCATGTTTAGTTTTTTTTTATCAAGATTTAACTTAAATAGTGTAATGTATATTTCATTAAAATGTTATATCTTAAAAATTTGAGCTGCTGAGTAAAAAGTAATGCCATATTCGAATACAGGGTATCAATTACATATATCAGCTCCAAATACCCCCAAAGCTGTTGGCCTGTTATTTATACCGAAATTATTTATTATAAATATATTTTCTAAATAATTGTTAAGTTAATGTTGTCCTGCATTAGCAGTAACAATAAATGGAAATTTTGAAGAAAAAAAGGTGCAATAACTGTACTTTCAAATAGCTATATTTGAGACAATAATTCTGGTCATTTTGATAATAATAAAATACTACGGTATCAGTTCAGCCTTCAAAGAGGATAGATGTTTGCCTCTCCTTCTGTGGGTTATACTGCCTCTTATCTCTGTCTGTTCAGGAAGTACCTGCTCTATCATTTTACCTAGACTTTTTCTGTTTAGGTGTTGGTGAAATTTTATTTTTGTGTTCTTTTCTTTAAATCTCTATTCTGTCTGTAATTAAGTTTTGATGGAAATAGATCCCAAACCACCTGACCCATCTAGGTCTCAAATGTCCTTTAATTTTGAACTCCCAAGGGAAAGTAGAATAAAAAAGACGTAGAGAATTTGTTGGGGCTTGGTTAAGGTTGATCCGAAAACAAAAAAATACATTTTTTTTTTTTTTATCAACTTTGACCATAACCCAACAAATTCTTTATGGTTAAAAACTCTATTTAAACTTAAATACATAGCAATGTCTCTGGCTAAAATTCTTATTAAAAATTTAAAAACAGGCATAATATTACTCAAAGTAGCAGTAGAAAAAGACTACATTTTTTAATGTTTAATTTAAAAACATTAAAAAAACTATATCATATTTTCTGTACATAGGACCTTCATTTTCTTAAAGGGATTATTACTAGTGATGAATTTTTACATTGCTTGAGAAGAGGGATTACTAACAGAATTATCTTCACAAAATGTTTAAAAGCAAAGAGAATATATAAGGCCCCAAACAATCATCAACCTTCATGATTTTAACTTTTAATAAATCCGAGCTTCCTGAAAAATTTTTTAACTTTCTAAGAGTGAAAATGATTCCATATATTAGGACCTTAATGTTCTACAAGTGTTTCGGTTATCGACACGGATCCCGTACTTGTAAAGCAGATCAGTTTACTGGTAGTAAATATAGACTTCTTCATAAAAAATGATATTAAAAAAAATAATTGTAATACATTCAAGTGTGTTAACTGTAAAGGCCTACAACCTGTCTGTCCTATTTCAAAAAGGAAAAGAAAATTGAAGAAATTAGAACCTCACAAAAAGTTTCCTATCAGCAAGCTAAAAAAATATTAGGTGAATTTTCACACCAAGTTCCAACTAAGCAAACTGGACCAAAATGTTATCTCTCATCCTGTTTCCTATTCAGAAGCACTAACATGGGCATAATTTCACACTCTAACCAACTCATAAAACTTGCTACACTCATTAAAAACTCTTAAAATGAATAAACTAGAAAATAATTATATGAACTTAAATAAAAATTCTCCTAACTTTTACCTCTACTGATCCACAAACTGTCAATTTAAAATCAAACATTAATTAACAAAGTCGAATAAAAGCCTTATAAATCATCCATGAAATAGGAGAAACCATTTTCACAAGGGTCTAAATGTATTCCTCATAAATAATGTTGATAAAACTGACAGTAATGAATCTATAAGACAAAAAAATAACTTCAGTACTAAAATAAATGTATAACACTTACAGAGTTTAAAATTAAAAATTATTACACTTTACAATTATAAACTATAATGATAGTTATTATTTACAGGGAGCCAGTGGTGGAGAGTCTATCATGGCCAATATTAGCTTACCACCAGTTGTTGAGATTCTCCTGAACACCTTTTTTCAAGCAGTTGCCATTTAATTCTCTCTAGCACCAGATTTACAGTGTGCTTCACCTAATTACCACTGAACAAACAATTCACAGACGATAAACTGACTGATTTTTTTTTTTTTTAAAGTTCAATTTATCTTCTTTATTTATTAAATACTCTTTACAATCATTTTTCATGAAGCATCCATTTTAATCATATGCTGCTTCATATATACTTAATATTTATCCAACAAAATTATTGAATAGAAAATTTAGCGATAAAAATATTTTAATAATTTTGCCTCTTACTAGAAATGTTACCAAATAATAAACAATAGTATAATAATAGCTACTTGAAGTAACCTTGTCCAAGCCATACAAACTTTTAAGATGTCCATTATTATCTAACCATCAAAGGCTGAGGGTGGCGAGAAGACACGCCAGCCCGAAGGATGTGGCTGGCAGATAGCATTGTGGCGTTAATGACCACCCTTTGACATTATTATAAATATTTAATTCAAGGGATGACATAGAGAATAATTGAAGTAACATAGCAAAGCAACTAGAGTGGGTCAAAATATGAAATAATACCTTCTCTTTCATTGAAATAGTGCTTCCTAGAATAAGTAGAATTTTTAGAAATAGATAGGCTGGACTGCTAGAAAAGTTTAGCATACAATCACAGGTGTAAGATAATTAGAAAAAAAAAACAAGAAGTTAATCTTTATCTAGCTTCCCAACTGTCTAGAGAAATATATCTACCACAGAGCAAAACTCTACAAGAAGTTGTCACACAGGAGAAATTTCAAATGTTTCACTATAGATGGATATAAATAAGACTAAATGATTAAATTCAAGAGCTAGAGAGAACAATGAGTAAAAGGAAGGTCCACTAAACTTTGCTATAGGCAGGGCCGGAAAGATGAGTTGAGGAAGCACTTACCCCTCATAGCTCTATTTGTAAATTTCTTATTGTTTTTTTTTTTGCAAAAATAAAAGAGCATGATTCTTAAATAATTAATTTTTTTTTCTAATGCATATAATAACAAAGACTTTAAAATTTTCAAAAGTCTTATGATGGAATCAATGAAAATATCTTAGATAATCTGCTAAACTGAGTGACATGACATGTTTATTTTAGCCCTTACTTAGCCCAATATGGCTAACCAGCTATTATTAATTTGGTAAAGGATTGGTAGGGATAAGGTAATACAAATAAACTAATCTTTAAGAAATGTGGCAATATAATTTTGAAAATAACATTAAACAGCACTGAAGCAAATACAACAAAAATTTCTTCAATTTAATTGATAAAATACAGATATTTGAAAACACGAATAACATTATGGGAAAAACGTGTTGTAAATTAACTGTACAATTTTTATATACAAATAAAAATAAAATATGGATTTTAAAAGCTCATATTTTAAGGGGCAAGTTGTCTAATGACCCATTCCATCTTAGGACTTTGGTGTGGCATAATGGTGGAGTCTAAATGTTTTATTTTAAAAAGTATGCATGGAAAAAAACTGATTTTACAAGACAACCAGCTCCTTAACTTTGAGTTATTCCATTACAATCTTTTCTTCAAATGCGAAGAAAATAAATAATACATAAAATAAATGAAAAAAGAAAAAAAAAACTATAATACAGTTTTAATAAATGAGTCAAAACATAATAATTACTCTTTCTCAATATGTGAATGCCAATTTATGAGCAGAATTTGTAACCTATATTTATTACACTGCTGAATTATTAATGTAACATGTATAGTTATGAAATCTTACTGGAAAAGTATTCATCCAATGCTTTGTTTATGATTGAGACAAATATGAAATTAATACTTGAACCAGGCTATTCTTTAAATAATTAACATTTATTTGTTATACAATAAGTAAGTTGAGATGCACAGTAATTTAAATTCATTTCAATAAAGTTGTGTTGATATAAAGTGTGAAATATGAATGTAAAGACAAGTTTTTAACCATCTATTTATTGTAATGTGGCACTGCTTCACATAATACACTAGTCAATACAAGTTATACTTTTTTTTTTTTTTTTTTTTTTTGAACAGTGCTATGTCTATAGACAAAATAATAAATGATGAATAACAAAAGTAAAGCAAAAAACATGAAGAAAAGATAAATTAATGAAAACAAAAATAAAAAATATAATTTTTGAGTAGTGTGACAATTTAAAAATAAGATGAATAAAATATATGAGAATAAATATACATAAACATTTAAAAAAAAGAGAATATTTAATGTAAAATGAGAATTATTCACTTAGCACAGTTTACTAGAAATGCAGTTGAATAAATTACACCTCAATTTCAAAAGACAAACATAATATCTCATTTTAAAGAAATATTCATATTATAATGTGCATAAATATATTTGACAATACTCAAGTTTACATTAAATTTACTTTTCTTCACACCATTCATTTTCTTTTCTCACTTGTTCTTCTTCAGCAGCTGAGAAGTCATTTTTAATGTTAAAAGTTTTGCGAATTTCTTCAGGAGTCTTTCCTTTGATCATGTTGGCTACTGTCTTACAGGTAACATCCAGAAGACCTTTAATGTCTAGATAATTTGCCGCCTTAAATAGAAATTTAAAAACAATTAAAAACACACCAAAGAAAATAATTAACATATTGACTGATTAAGGTTGATTGTTCTATCATTCACAAAACAAAATCTTATTTTGTTTTGTAAATTGAAGAGTTATAGCAACTAAAGAGCATTAAAAATAAATGGGAGTAAGGGTTGCTATTCATGTATCCGGAATATCATTGAAAATGGTTTTATTCTTTGTCAAAATATTCTCCATGATGATTGATAGACTTTTTCAAGCGCTTAAACTAATTTTCATAGAATTTTTTCCATTCCAATTGAGATGATTTAATAAAATTAGAGGAATGGTGTTAACCTGACGACCATATTTTCGAGGTGCAAGTGACAAAAATATAAAAATAAAACTAAGATAGCCAAAATGTAGATATCAATGTACTCATTAAAACTACACTGATGTAAAGTCATTAAGTATGACTGCACGGCTGTTATATCAATTTTCAACTTTAAACCCCCTTCTAGTTGGTTGGTCATGCTAAAATATCAGTCAAAAAAGTATATTCCAAATCAACATGGAATAAATAATTAAAATTATCAAGTTCCTACTTCATTTCTCAGAGCCCTGAAAACTCAGAAGTGTCTGTGTTTGATCTCCTAGGACGAGACCATTGAACATGCAAACACTCAACATTTAATATAACTTAAAACAAAACATTAAATAATAAAATCCCAAAATAAAAACAGAGCAGCTGTAAAGAATTAAATTTCCCACAAGTTCATTCATAGAAATCGGAATCAACATTTTTTCTTCTTTAGAATGAGTTAGAGCTCTTCATACATTAAAACTATCAAACAACATCTGAACAAACTAATTATCATTGAAACTTTTTAGCATTGTAGGTATAAAATATTTATATTTCAAGTAAACCCCATTTATAATTTTGATACATCAAAACAAAAAATATATTAT
>KZ807181.1:39959-57265 GCA_000696205.2 Oncopeltus fasciatus | reverse complement strand
TGTGTGTGTGTGTGTGTGTGTGTGTGTGTGTGTGTGTGTGTGTGTGTGTGTGTGTGTGTGTGTGTGTGTGTGTGTGTGTGTGTGTGTGTGTGTGTGTGTGTGTGTGTGTGTGTGTGTGTGTGTGTGTGTGTGTGTGTGTGTGTGTGTGTGTGTGTGTGTGTGTGTGTGTGTGTGTGTGTGTGTGTGTGTGTGTGTGTGTGTGTGTGTGTGTGTGTGTGTGTGTGTGTGTGTGTGTGTGTGTGTGTGTGTGTGTGTGTGTGTGTGTGTGTGTGTGTGTGTGTGTGTGTGTGTGTGTGTGTGTGTGTGTGTGTGTGTGTGTGTGTGTGTGTGTGTGTGTGTGTGTGTGTGTGTGTGTGTGTGTGTGTGTGTGTGTGTGTGTGTGTGTGTGTGTGTGTGTGTGTGTGTGTGTGTGTGTGTGTGTGTGTGTGTGTGTGTGTGTGTGTGTGTGTGTGTGTGTGTGTGTGTGTGTGTGTGTGTGTGTGTGTGTGTGTGTGTGTGTGTGTGTGTGTGTGTGTGTGTGTGTGTGTGTGTGTGTGTGTGTGTGTGTGTGTGTGTGTGTGTGTGTGTGTGTGTGTGTGTGTGTGTGTGTGTGTGTGTGTGTGTGTGTGTGTGTGTGTGTGTGTGTGTGTGTGTGTGTGTGTGTGTGTGTGTGTGTGTGTGTGTGTGTGTGTGTGTGTGTGTGTGTGTGTGTGTGTGTGTGTGTGTGTGTGTGTGTGTGTGTGTGTGTGTGTGTGTGTGTGTGTGTGTGTGTGTGTGTGTGTGTGTGTGTGTGTGTGTGTGTGTGTGTGTGTGTGTGTGTGTGTGTGTGTGTGTGTGTGTGTGTGTGTGTGTGTGTGTGTGTGTGTGTGTGTGTGTGTGTGTGTGTGTGTGTGTGTGTGTGTGTGTGTGTGTGTGTGTGTGTGTGTGTGTGTGTGTGTGTGTGTGTGTGTGTGTGTGTGTGTGTGTGTGTGTGTGTGTGTGTGTGTGTGTGTGTGTGTGTGTGTGTGTGTGTGTGTGTGTGTGTGTGTGTGTGTGTGTGTGTGTGTGTGTGTGTGTGTGTGTGTGTGTGTGTGTGTGTGTGTGTGTGTGTGTGTGTGTGTGTGTGTGTGTGTGTGTGTGTGTGTGTGTGTGTGTGTGTGTGTGTGTGTGTGTGTGTGTGTGTGTGTGTGTGTGTGTGTGTGTGTGTGTGTGTGTGTGTGTGTGTGTGTGTGTGTGTGTGTGTGTGTGTGTGTGTGTGTGTGTGTGTGTGTGTGTGTGTGTGTGTGTGTGTGTGTGTGTGTGTGTGTGTGTGTGTGTGTGTGTGTGTGTGTGTGTGTGTGTGTGTGTGTGTGTGTGTGTGTGTGTGTGTGTGTGTGTGTGTGTGTGTGTGTGTGTGTGTGTGTGTGTGTGTGTGTGTGTGTGTGTGTGTGTGTGTGTGTGTGTGTGTGTGTGTGTGTGTGTGTGTGTGTGTGTGTGTGTGTGTGTGTGTGTGTGTGTGTGTGTGTGTGTGTGTGTGTGTGTGTGTGTGTGTGTGTGTGTGTGTGTGTGTGTGTGTGTGTGTGTGTGTGTGTGTGTGTGTGTGTGTGTGTGTGTGTGTGTGTGTGTGTGTGTGTGTGTGTGTGTGTGTGTGTGTGTGTGTGTGTGTGTGTGTGTGTGTGTGTGTGTGTGTGTGTGTGTGTGTGTGTGTGTGTGTGTGTGTGTGTGTGTGTGTGTGTGTGTGTGTGTGTGTGTGTGTGTGTGTGTGTGTGTGTGTGTGTGTGTGTGTGTGTGTGTGTGTGTGTGTGTGTGTGTGTGTGTGTGTGTGTGTGTGTGTGTGTGTGTGTGTGTGTGTGTGTGTGTGTGTGTGTGTGTGTGTGTGTGTGTGTGTGTGTGTGTGTGTGTGTGTGTGTGTGTGTGTGTGTGTGTGTGTGTGTGTGTGTGTGTGTGTGTGTGTGTGTGTGTGTGTGTGTGTGTGTGTGTGTGTGTGTGTGTGTGTGTGTGTGTGTGTGTGTGTGTGTGTGTGTGTGTGTGTGTGTGTGTGTGTGTGTGTGTGTGTGTGTGTGTGTGTGTGTGTGTGTGTGTGTGTGTGTGTGTGTGTGTGTGTGTGTGTGTGTGTGTGTGTGTGTGTGTGTGTGTGTGTGTGTGTGTGTGTGTGTGTGTGTGTGTGTGTGTGTGTGTGTGTGTGTGTGTGTGTGTGTGTGTGTGTGTGTGTGTGTGTGTGTGTGTGTGTGTGTGTGTGTGTGTGTGTGTGTGTGTGTGTGTGTGTGTGTGTGTGTGTGTGTGTGTGTGTGTGTGTGTGTGTGTGTGTGTGTGTGTGTGTGTGTGTGTGTGTGTGTGTGTGTGTGTGTGTGTGTGTGTGTGTGTGTGTGTGTGTGTGTGTGTGTGTGTGTGTGTGTGTGTGTGTGTGTGTGTGTGTGTGTGTGTGTGTGTGTGTGTGTGTGTGTGTGTGTGTGTGTGTGTGTGTGTGTGTGTGTGTGTGTGTGTGTGTGTGTGTGTGTGTGTGTGTGTGTGTGTGTGTGTGTGTGTGTGTGTGTGTGTGTGTGTGTGTGTGTGTGTGTGTGTGTGTGTGTGTGTGTGTGTGTGTGTGTGTGTGTGTGTGTGTGTGTGTGTGTGTGTGTGTGTGTGTGTGTGTGTGTGTGTGTGTGTGTGTGTGTGTGTGTGTGTGTGTGTGTGTGTGTGTGTGTGTGTGTGTGTGTGTGTGTGTGTGTGTGTGTGTGTGTGTGTGTGTGTGTGTGTGTGTGTGTGTGTGTGTGTGTGTGTGTGTGTGTGTGTGTGTGTGTGTGTGTGTGTGTGTGTGTGTGTGTGTGTGTGTGTGTGTGTGTGTGTGTGTGTGTGTGTGTGTGTGTGTGTGTGTGTGTGTGTGTGTGTGTGTGTGTGTGTGTGTGTGTGTGTGTGTGTGTGTGTGTGTGTGTGTGTGTGTGTGTGTGTGTGTGTGTGTGTGTGTGTGTGTGTGTGTGTGTGTGTGTGTGTGTGTGTGTGTGTGTGTGTGTGTGTGTGTGTGTGTGTGTGTGTGTGTGTGTGTGTGTGTGTGTGTGTGTGTGTGTGTGTGTGTGTGTGTGTACGTATGTGTGTGTGTGTGTGTGTGTGTGTGTATGTGTATGTGTAATAAAAAATATGTTTAAATCTTATGTTTTTAGCATTAATGAATAAAGTTGCTACTTGAACAGAAGCAAAACCTTTATTTCTAGTCAAACATATAATACGAGTACAGTTCAAACATATTTAATCATCTGACCTAATAAAATCTGTTTTGGATGTCTATATCTTGAAGATGATGCTTATGATATCAAAAGGTCTCTCAAATTAATAAATGCTTTGCTATTGCCACTTTTTCTTATTTTCTCTTTTTGCTATTTTTTAATTTTAATTTGTTAATGAAACACATTAATACACCTTTTTATTAGTATTATGACCTCTTAACTTACATAACTTAAGATTTCATTTTGCAAAATTCTAGTTCAAGACATCTCTTTTTATATAATTAATTTCTGTTATAAAATATAACAATGATAATTTTTTCTCTCTTGTAAGTTCAGTCAGAAACCTAATTTTGTCGTTTTGGATTGTCTTTTAGCAGTTTTCCTGTCTTGAAAGCCATTAATAAAGGTATCAAGACATGAGTGAAAAATTTTCTCAGTGAGGAGCTTCTATATTGTAAGAGCTCAAAATATGATCTATTCAAAATTTGATGTATGTTTTTGAGTGCACTGCAAGTGTTCTGATGTCCACTATTTTCATAGTAAAGGAAGCAAATTTGGTATTTTTGCAAACTGTCCCATGAATTCATTAATGGCTGAGGGGGAGGATGAGTTTACAACAAGATCAAAATTTATAACTGCAATTATATTTTTATTATGTGTATTACAGAACAATGTAAATGACTAAATTTGCTAAATTGTAATTATCTAACATTTACATTCTATAACACTTTTACAAAAAATGCTTAATAAGGAAAATATTAAAGAACCTAACTTGAGGGTTGGTTCCTCCTTATTTTTAAAATATGCAAACCAAATAATTTTCCTCTCCTGATTTTAAATAAAATTAGCTATTTAGGCATATCTTTAATGAGGTTAGGGAAGTCTGATTAGTTTACACAGCTCCTGTGTAGACTTTTAAAGCTATATGTAGTAATTCTTATATTTAATAAAGTTGATACCTTTATCAAAATTTTTATTATTCTACTTTTTCTATTATTATAAAAAGCTAAAATAAATTTCCTATCATTAAAAAATAATTTTATGGGTCATCTGATTTGATACTAAAATACCTCAAAGGAAATATATTTATGATAAATTTTTACTGAAAAATCAATGATTTTCAAATTTGTTCATATTCTTACCATTGATCAAAAATCTAGAGGGAAATATTTTTCTGTGTACCAGGAGAGACATGATAATTTTTTCCCCCTTGACTTCTTTATTGAAAAATAATATATTCTTCATCTCAACTAAATTCCTTATCAATGGATGTATAAGTCATGAAAATTTGAAAACAATTTTTTTTTTTTTGGCTAAAATTGTTGAGCATGAGTCTCTGACTCCTCATCACTCTATTTGCTATATTGCTCTCAGAATATTATAACTAAATTTTTTCTCTCTTTATATTCAGTAACTAGTTTTCTTGCATTTTATGGAGTCGATTACGCACATTTTTATATTTTCATTTATTTATTCTTCATTAGATTATACATATAGACATGTTTCTATATATTTTTTTTCTTCATATTTAGCCTTAATGTAGGCCTGAAATTCAGGCCAAAATGTTAACTAAAATAAAAACTTTATTAGTTAAAAATTAGTTCTCAAAAAAATGACGGTCAACAAATTTACCTCCATAAAGAAAAACTTAAAATTTTGGAATAGCTAGAGGGATCGTTTTTTAGATCCTTGAACCTATAAGAAAATACATTTTCTAACCCAATTGTTGTTATATCAAAACAAATATTTTAAAAATTATAATTTATTTAGATAGCCAGAGATATAGTCCTTGAAAGTGCTCTGCATACTATGGTAGAAAGAGGTTGTCAAATTTTTTTCATTTATTTCACCCATTCTAGAATATTTTTGACAATATTTCTAGGCAAACTGTGCAGGGTTTTAGAATTTTAAGAATTTATAAGGTGGCTGGCCGTCCATATGAATGAAGTATGTGCCTTCATACACACACACACATGCATGGATGCACACATTCTTTTCATAAAAGCAATATCCAAAAGGTTAGCATCAGGTATCTTAAACAGTATGGGCTTCAAAGTTTTATTTTTTAAGATAAGCACTTAGCACTTTAGAGAGCCAAAGGATCAATGCTTGGATCTTTAACCCTTAACTCATCTCATTAAATTTAGGCGAGAGATTTTTTTTCCCCAGAGAAATCAGTGAATCTGTCAAAAGTTCAATCTGACCGTCTTTACATAATTTCCAGAAAATTAACTCCCAAACCTGAACCATTATAGATCTTTGATTCTAATTTTCAGATAAATATTGAAAGGTTTACTTTCCACCAACTCTAATTGAGTTATTTATAAGAAAGAATTTATTCATTTTGAAGGGGAAGGTTTGGAGCAGCTTTTGGTTTAAAAACATAATTAAATAGGAGGGAGGGATGGCCAAGGAGTTTATGACTTTTTCCATTCAAAAAATTATAAATTTTTATCTAGTCATAAGATTTTAAAAATTCATTTATAATTGAAAGCTAGAATAAATTTCCTAAAACAATTTTTGAATTTCTTATTTATTGAAAAATCTCATGATTTTTCTGAACAAAATAATTGTTATATTCATAATCCTAACTAAATTTCTGATCAATGACTTAAATATATGAAGACTTTTTTGTTAAAATCAGCTGTGGGAAACTGACAAAATTATGACCAAAAAAAATGATACTTGATCTTGCACAATCATTCTAGGGGTTATTTATAAAAACTTTCTAGAACAAAATAATTTTCAAATAAATTTTGTTGGAATTGTGTACAATTTTCCAAATCGGGAAAATGTCAAATTGGGATTCCCGGCCAGTGAACACCACGTTTGTGTAGCTCCCTGTTATCAAATACTATTTATAGTTTGTAGGCAGTGTTATGCCCTGAAAATTAATAGACAACGAGAACTAGGTGCGCTCAACAAGTGTGTGAAGTTTGGCAGAGTTAGGTCGCCGACATCACCCACAATTCAATGAGTAAAGACAAACGTTTTATTAAATATCCATCCCCAAGCGGGCAGGCAGGCCTCAGACTTGTCTGTCGTATCTGTCCCCTCCCTCATTAAGGCCACTGTCTCAGTACAGGGCTCTCGAGCTCCACGTCCCGGTTCGAGGCTTGGAGTTTTTTTTATTCTTTCTTTTTTTTTCCTCTCTATTAACTCCTTATGATGGGAGGTAATTACTACCATCAAGTGGTATCTAGCGGAGGTAAAGGCAAGCGAAGGGGCGGACCCATGACACCTCCAAAAGACAAAAGGAGCCACCGGTCAGCGACCAGAACCCCCACGGAGCGTAATAATAATAAACAGTCAAACCGCCCCAGCTCGTCACGGGGGTAACCTCCCACCCCTCTACTAGCGCCCCCCCCCCGCCATCCGATTCTGCGGAGCAGGACATTCATTCGGAAGAGCGCTCATCGTCAAGATTTGCCGCAAACAACCCCTTCCAAGTTCTTCAGGACGAGGAAGGCGAAAACATGGATTCCGAACCAACCGGCTCCCGAGTAATTCGATCTCCGCCTATATTTGTGAGAAATCTCAATGACTTCAGACTGATGAGTTCCCAGCTGAACGAGAGAGTGGGGCCTGGCAGATATACGTGTGTCAATAGACAACAAGACACGAAAATATTTCCTGATACTTAAGATACCTACAGAAAAATTATACATTATCTGACGGAAACGAACAAGCAGCACCATACTTACCAGCTCAAAGAAGAGAAAGCTGTAAGAGTGGTGATTCGACATCTACACCACACCACATCGCCAGAATTTATCAAGAAGGAGTTGACTAATCTAGGATTTTTTGTCAGAAATGCCATATACGTGGTCATAACCCGACCCCAGAAAGGGGAGATCTCTGCCTCACTGAGATGTCTGCCCCTTTCTGAAGCACCCCTCCCACTGTTCTTCGTGGACTTAGAGCCTAAACCCAATATTCAAAACATTTATAGCTTGACCTCGCTCTGCCACTGTAAAATAAGAGTTGAGAAACCTCATCCTCGTAAAGATATAGTACAGTGCCACAAGTGCCAGGATTATGAGCACACGAAAGTATACCGTGAACACACTCCACGGTGTGTCAAATGTGGAAGTGCTCACATAAGTACAGATTGCTCAAAATCTCAAAACACCCCAGCTACCTGTGCACTGTGTAAACAAAACCAAACCACCAACTACAGGGGCTGTCAGGTTTACAAGGATCTCAAATAGCGGACCCTTCCTACTCGTCAAGTACAGACTACAACTCAAGTCCGGAAAGTAGTGCCTCCGCCCTCCAGAGTTGTCGAGCCAGGACCGTCCTACGCTCGAATGATGTAATCAACCCAGCAACAACCCCGACAAGACGAGCCACAACCGCAACCGCATCCCCCACCTAGGAGGGAGCGACCCACTATCCCCAACATCAAATGATCTGCACTCCTTATTTCACTCTTTCTTCTCACAACTTAGCTCCCTCATTACACCACACATATCCCTACTGACCAAACTGGTCACCAAAATGACCCTACAAACTCCCACACCATGATTCCCCAATCCAAGAATTCCTTTACAATCCTCCTATGGAACTCTAACGACATTCGGACACACACTGACGAACTCAAACTAGTACTCGATAACAAAAACATAGACGTAGTATTACTGACAGAAACACGACTAACTAAACAAAATAATCTAAAAATTGCTGGCCACCACACTTATAGGACAGACCATCCTGACAGACGAGCTCATGGTGGAACTGTACTCATAAAAAATCCTATACCCATCATATTTTGCCCTCCACTTCCAAAAAGCCCCTTCAATCAACATCAGTGTCTATTTCCATACCCTCTCATCCTATCACTTTCAGCAGTGTATTGCCTTCCAAATAATCCAATCACTACACCAGAATTTTCCTCGTTCCTCAAAGACCTGGGTCCCCGTTTCCTTGCCGGTGGAGTCTATAATGCGAAACACTTGCAATTGGGATCGAGAACGACCAACTCCTGTGGCCGTTCTCTGTATAATGCAATATCATCCCAAAACCTAAGCACAATTAGTCCTTCCTCTCCCACTTATTGGCCCTCTGACATAAACCGCCTTCCTGATATCCTAGACTTCTTCATTTGCAAAAATCTTTCTCCTCTTCATCATTCCGCTTCGAACTTAAACGAGCTCTCCTCTGACCACAACCCAGTTTCCCTAATACTATTTCCCAAACCTGGAAAATCACCACACAACCCCTCATCCTGTCGTCTTAAAAGTCTCCTTCCTACACTTTCAAAGGTTTCCGAAAAAAATACTGTTAAAACGAGTTATGCCTTCCATAGAACCCCTCAATATCCTCTCAAATCATCAGTTTGACTTCAGAAGTAAGCATTCTACTGTCCAGCAAGTGTTTTACGTCGTAGACTACATTTCCTCTTCCCTTGAGAGCAAAGAGTACTGCCCAGGAGCTTTTTTGGATGTTTCCCAAGCATTTGATAGAGTCTGGCACAGTGGTCTTCTGTTTAAACTGAAATCCATACTTCCTAGTAACACTTACCTTATCCGGACTCTAGGAATTTACAAGATTCCCTGCTCCTGCGGAACTTCTTACATCGGTGAAACCGGAAGGACGATAGACACACGTCTCAAGGAACACATCGCAGACATCAAACACGGACGCACAGAGAGCTCAGCTCTAGCAGAACACTTCGCCAACACCTGCCACCTTATTAAATTCGAAGACGCTTCAATACTGGCCCGGGAAAGCAACTACTATCGACGAACCATCAGAGAAGCCATCGAAATAACCAAGAATCCGAAAAATATCAACAGAGAAGACGGATACAGACTGAGCAAAAACTGGAAACCAGTGCTAATTGACAAGAGGATCCAACCAATCAGTGACTAGCTACTTGACCAATCCAGAGACCAGCCGCCAAAACACAGTATCAACCAATGGGAAGGCAGGCTTCACCCAAGGACCAGACCGTGCCGGGATTATACACCACCTGGTGTATGAAACATGGTAATTATATACCACCTGGATTTAAAAATCTCTCTTTTACAACTCTCATTCTCTTTTCAGCCCTGAAGAAGCCATCACATGATGTGCGAAAGCTCGGCAAATAACAACAATTTGACACGGTCCAACCCGGAAGAAGAAACGATAAATTCCCTGAAATTGTGAAATTTAAAAATATTCCTTTACCATATTCAAATTTTGTTCATTACCTTGGGTTCCATCTTGACTCATGAATTACGAGGGGAGAGCATACTAAAATTTTATACAGACTCATGAATAAGAAATCCAATCTTACCACTGAAAACAAACTGACGCTCTACAAAACCTTATTACGACCAATCTAGACTTACGGAGTAGAAATCTGGGGTGCCGCCAAGCCTTCCAACATCCAAAGAATCCAGTCCTTTAAATAAAAATCCCAAAAATAATTGCAAATACTTCCTATTACGTCTCCAATTCATCCCTTCACCACGATCTTAATATTCCTTTTGTTCAAGACCTCATTTCTCCTCGTTTCATCCTTTTCCACAGTAAACTGCCATACCATCCTAATCCACTAGTACAGACTATGTCTTCCAACTCCAACCCCTACAACCCTCCCCGCCGACTCAAACGAAGATGGCCCCGTGACTTCCTGGGGACATAGCCTGTAAATAATTTGAGAGTGGTGTCATTGGTCACCTTCTCTCTTCACGTGATTGACATTGAATGTCATTTTTAATTTCATTGTAATCAAATTACAAAATGTTTTTTATTTAACGGAATGTAATAAATAAGTAAAAGTTTATTTAAAAAAAAAAATGTCAAATTTGGAATTAAAATTCTAAAAATATTTAAATATTTCTTAAAAGTGCTTCCTTGTAATATGTTATTAACAATTTACCTGAGAACATCAGATATTCAGTAATCAGGAATCCATCCAGGAATGTCCAAAATAATTCTTTTGTCCAGTCCTGACAACATGCTATCCTGCAATACACGCAGCTATTTTTTTTTCTAAATATATTTCTGGACCGTTTCCTGATTCTAATAATTCTGAAAATAATTTCTGATGTTTTCAGACAAAATATTTATAACATATTCTAAGGAAACACTTATCAATTTTTTTTTTTTTTTTTTATAAATTAGACACATGGAAAAATATTCATAACACCCACAAATATTTTTTTGGAAATTCATTCATTCAAGAATGTTGTTACAAACAATCAGGATCCCTAGAATGATTGTGCCAAGTTTGGGCAGGATCGAATAATATTTATTATTCTAGTTAATATTTTGTCCTAACTCCCCCCCTGTAGATTTTAGCCAAAACATTTTTTTTTTCAAATATTCATGTCTTATACATCCAATGATTATGGGTTTAGTTAGGAAGAAGAATATAACAATTATTTTTCAATGAAGAAGTCATGAGGAAAACAATTATCATGTCTATCCTAGTATATGATACTCAAGATTATAGATTATTGATTAATCAAGATTGATTATTGATTAAAATTATTGATCTACAAATAAATTAGAGAATCAGTGGTATGAATATGAAAAAATTTAAAAACGAATTTGATTGATTCCATTGATTTGAATAAAATTCCTGGACAACTTGATGAATACAAGGATGTTCAACACCATCAAAACCATTGTATGGTAGGAATTTCTTATAAAATTATTAGATTTAAGAAACTGACAAGTATTGTTAATTACTTCTAGAATTAATGAAAATAAATAAATTGTTAAAATTAAAGATCCCGTGGTCGTACCCTGAACACTTCCCTTTCCTCCAGGCTTCTCACAACCGTCTCCCCGAATACTCCCACATACTGGCCTGCAGATGGCAATCGAGTACCAGATCTCATTGACTTTTATGTCTGCAAAAGCCTACATCCACTCCAATCCTTTACCAGCACACTCAACGACCTTTCTTCTGATCACAGTCCCGTACTCCTGACCATGTCACTACAACCCATCCCAAAACCGACTCCTCCGTCACTGGTTAATGGCCATGTTGATTGGGATAGGTTCAAATCCCGCCTTGAAGGCGCTATAGACTTCAGAATTGGATTAAAATCCTCGCAAGACCTTAACGATGCTGTACAGTCCTTCAACTCTGCTATTCAACAGTCGTGCTGGATAGCATCCAAACCTACCTCCAAAAAACCTCTAAATCCAAATTCTTTAAATAACAAACCTCTTCACATCTATATACAGACTCTTATACTATCTAAAAGACGAGCCAGAACCACATGGCAGAGAACACGACACCCAATCGACCACCAAGCATATAACAAACTGAGCCGTTTAGTGACACGGGAACTCAGATCCTATCACAACAAGGAATTCAACAATCATCTCTCCTCACTCACAACGGAAAACAAATCCCTCTGGACTGCCACCAGAAAAATCCTCAAATACCACTCCCCCACCTCTCCTCTCCGCCGCGATGATGGCACCTGGGCAGCGTCCGATGCAGACATAGCCGAGGTCTTCGGCCGTCATCTTCAGCAAACCTTCACTCCTCACCCTGACCCAGAAAACCATTCTAAGAGCACAGAGGTAGAAGAATTCCTTGATTCCCCTCTTCCTCTGTCTCCACCTCTTAAAGCCGTCACCCCCTCTGAGGTCAAATATATCCTTTCCCGCTTGCCTAAACGCAAGTCTCCCGGGCACGACCTTATTACAGCCCAAATTCTAAATCACTTTCCTAATAAAGCAGTAACTTTCCTCACCTACCTCTACAACACCATCCTCCGAACCACACACTTTCCTCTCCTGTGGAAGTTATCCACCGTAATCCTATTTCCAAAGCCTGGCAAACCCCCAAGTAATCCTTCTTCCTATCGCCCAATAAGCTTGCTTCCCCTCTTTTCAAAGGTCTTTGAGAAGATTCTTCTTAAAAGGCTGATACCAATCTTAGACGATCACCATATACTTCCAAAACACCAATTTGGTTTCCGAACCAAACACTCCACGGTCTAACAGGTGTTTTGTGTTGTAGATTGTATATAGATATCTGTATATAGATTGTATATCCTCCTCTTTCGAGAATAAGCAGTGCCTTCCTCGATGTGTCGCAAGCATTTGACAGGGTCAGGGTCTGGCATCGCGGACTGTTGTTCAAATTAAAATCCATCCTCCCAAGCACCCTTTATCTTATCCTTCGCTCCTACCTATCAGATCGATTCTTTAGGGTCCGACAAGGATTAGATTTCTCCGAATATTACCAAGTGGAGGCGGGAGTTCCACAAGGTAGTGTGCTCGGGCCCATCCTTTACATCCTGAATACTGCCGATATCCCCTCTCATCCTAACACACTTCTTGCAACCTTTCCTGATGACCAAGCAATCCTTTCTTCCGATGTTGATTCATATACTGCCAGGAGAAATCTCCAACGACATCTTATGGACATACAGCGATGGTGCCAGCTCTGGCGCATTAAGGTTAACGAAAGCAAAAGCTGCCATGTTACACAAAAATCAAAAGACAGGAACTAAATAGGCGATTTGGACGACTTTACAAGCTGCTAAACCGCAAGTCAACTTTAACTGTGACTAACAAACTAACTCTTTACAAGACACTGTTGAGACCTATTTGGACTTATGGAGTCAAACTGTGGGGAACTGATAAACCACCCAACATCCAAAGAATACAGTCCTTCCAATCCAAAACCCTAAGAATCATAGTTAATGCACCCTATTACATTGCCAACTCCTTACTCCACAATGACCTTGAAATCCCGTTTGTAAAAGAAGTTATCACCACCCGTTTTAATAAATTCCACTCTGCCCTTTCCATGCATCCCAATCCTCTAGCCCAAACTCTATCTAGTATTACCCATCCTAATAACCCACCATGCCGCCTGAATAGGAAATGGCCGCGTGACCTCNATTTTTTTACTTAGTTTAAAAAATTAGTTTGTTATAAACAAGAAAGGTGATTAAAAAATGTTTCAATCAACTCATAGCCATGCATATACAAGGCTAATATACATATAGACACGCACACACACATGCACGCACGCACGCACGCACACACACACACACACACACACGTGCGCACGCACGCACGCCTGACAACAATTTCCAGGACAACTTGACAAATACAAGGATATTCAACGCTATCAAAACCATTGAATGGTAGGAATTTCTTATAAAATGATTAGATTTAAGAAACTAACAAGTATTGTTAATTACTTCTAGAATTAACCAAAATAATTAAATTGTTAAAATTAAAGAATTAAATAGCTATAAAGATTAATATAAGTAATCATAAGAATTAAAAGAAATAATTATAAAGTTAAAATATTTTTATCTAATCATTATACTACTATATTATTATTAACAAAATGGATAACCAAACACAACCCCAAATCCCAATTTTCACAGAAATACACGCCCAACTGATTCCCATTTTTAATGGCGAACCAGAAATACTAAACAAATTTCTACACATATCACAAATAGTTAGTTTATTTAGAATTAATAGATAGTTAATAAATTTGGAAACCCCCATGACCCCACTGATTTCCAGAATGAAATCATATTCCTCAGCATTAGCTCCAAAATTAGAGGTGCGGCATCACAAAACATTAATATACAGACAGCCATAAGCTGGACAGAATTGAAAGAAGCCCTTAACAATAGTTTCCTTGACAAAAGAGACGTAATAACCTTAGGAATTAATATTATACTCTTGAGACAAGAAAATCAAGAAACCTCATTTACATTTCACGAAAGGACTATAAAGCTTCTCAATACACTAATTGCAGTAGATAAGTCTATACTTCCCGACACACAAAGTCCCATTATAATTGAACATTATAAAAAGGTGACCCTCCATTGCTTTTTAAGAGGACTTAAAGAACCTCTTTCTTCGACTCTAAAAATAAGAAACCTCAGCGACCTAAAATAAATGATCACTAATGATCATCAATATCATTCTAACAAACCAACAGAGTATCACAACAAAGCATATTCTTCAAATCATAATAAAATAAATATAAATAGAGAAAATTTTCCTTTTCCTCCAAGACAAGGATATTATAATTATCCCCTGAGACAAACCCAAAATATAGCTATAATGCTGAACATACCTAGACCAAATTTTACAACTAACCAACAAAACCCTAATACATATAGAACACCCTTTAGAAGCGTACAACTTTCCCCAAGAAAATTATTCAATACAAATAATGCCCAAATTAGTAAAGTTCCACAAGAAAACGAAATTCCCCAACAGCCAGAAAATAGAAACCCTGAACAAGTAACTTTCCCAGATGAAAATAATCGTTTTTTAGACCACTCCCTATCAGCAGAAAATTTAACTTAATGACACGTAATATGACAAAAATAATTTACCATACATTAATTACCCCACACCTAATTTAAAAATTTTAATTGATACAGGAAGCTCAAATCCTTTTTCAATCCCGAAACAGCATACAAATACTATAAAACCGACATAATAATTGACCCATTTGAAATTTCAAAAACACATGGAAAAACAAAAGAAAAATATAGCATGACAATCCCTATGCATACTAAATTGAAGAAGAAAAATATGAAGTTAAAATTCCATATATTCAGATTCCACAAAACCTTTGACATATTATTAGGTATAGATAATCTAAAAATAGCAAAATGCAATATTGATTTGACGAATAGTAGTCTAAATATGCCCCTAAAAATACCCTTGTTATACCATAATTTAAATAAAGAACTCGAAAGAAAAAAGGAAAATATACAGAAATGTAACAATAATTATTCTAAATTAAATAAAATTCCAAATAATTCTGTTCCCCAATCCAAACCATTTAAGATAGAAGCTAAGACAGAAAAAATAAATCAAATAAAAACGACCGGTTTACCTATTTTCCGGGACTACAAACACAAAATTTTGAAATACCCATTGACGAAAAAATAAATATAAACGACCCAATTTGTATAAAATTTTTTGACAACTGTAAAAACTATTAATAAATGAGCCCATACTACAATTCCCCGATTTTAGTAAAGAATTTTTCCTCACAACAGATGCGAGTAACTTTGCCATAGGCAGTGTTCTAGGCCAAAAAATAAATGGATCCCTTTTGCCCATAGCTTATGCCTCAAGAACTTTAAATCAATCAGAAACTAAATTATTCACCATAGAACGTGAACTTTTAGCCATAGTCTGGTCAACAAAATTCTTCAGACCTTATTTATTTGGCAAACCCTTTACGATCCAATGAGATCAAAAACCCCTCTCATACCTATTTTCAATGAAAGACCCTTCCTCTAAGCTACTTAGAAGGTGATTAAAATTAGAAGACTTCCAATTCAAAATTGTCCACATTACGGGAAATTCAAATAAAGTAGCCGACTGCCTTTCTAGAATAGAGATAAATAATTACGAAATGGTTCAACCGCACGAGACAGACGAGCCTGTTATCAGAGACATTCCTACATCTACCATAGATTCCTCCCCGAGTTCTTTGATAAATTCGACCCTCCTGCACTTAGAAGAGGACCTTGAGTTCCTAAGACAGAACACTTCTCTTCACATAGATAGACAGAACGTTCAGAGAGAACCACAAAATTCCCCAGTTATAAATAATCCTTGTGGCAATACCATACCAACAGAAGAAAATATTATTAACACTAACATGCCAATTTTCAATAAACCAATAAATTACACAGACAACCAAATCTTTATTCAATTTGTAAACTATAACTAATTCATTAATAGAAATTATTTTCAAGACTAAAAACAGGATCACATGTCAAATATCCAAATTACATTTCGAACAAGAAATAATCAAACTAGTAAAAGAAATGATCATACCCAAATGGAAGTACTACATCTACTTTGAACAAGACATTAGTGCCAAATTTTATGAAATCTTAACATAACATAACTTTTTAACACAACTGAAGTCAATTTTACCAAATGTACAAAAAAAATTAATCGACATACAAGGCGAAAACGAATATAAAACCATAATACACTCTTATAACATTTCAAAAACGCTAAATTAAAAGATCAATACTACTGGCCTAATCAATTGTAAACAATACAAACATACATAAATAAATGTAAAGACTGCCTGCAGACTAAATATGACAGACATCCCTTGAAATTATCCTTTAACATAACCCCTACGGCAAATCAACCATTTGAAATTTTACACCTGGATACCATAGCATTTGGAAATACCAAATTCTTAACAATGATAGATACATTTTCTAAATATGCCCAAGCGTACAAACAAAATGCAGCCCAAGGAACAGACATAGTAAACAAACTAATCACATTTTTTTCACATCACTCAACCCCTTATACTATCATTATGAACAACGGTTTAGAAATGAACAATTCCTTAGTAAAAGACCTACTAAGCCTTCATAAGATAGAAATCCATTTTACTTCAAGCCAAAATCTGAATTCTAATTCTCCCATAGAGAGATTCCATTCCACATTAATTGAGCACATAAGAATATTAAACAACAGACCTCAATTTAAAAATGAAGACATACAAACTAAAGTAAAATACGCTGTATTAGCATCAATACATTCTATTACCAAAATGACCCCATTTAAAATCATAAACGGAAACACAGATAGAAAATCTACATTTGACATAGACATAGAATTAATACTTTTAAAGAACTACATACAAAAACATAAAGATAAATTAACATTACTCTACTCAAAAATAAATGAAATTAGTTCTAAATCTAAAGACAGATACATTTATAAAGCTAAAAAAAATGAACAGACACGCCTATAACAGGCCCACTACCCAAAAAGGTTTACATAAAAAACAAACAGAAACAATCAAAGTTAGATAACAAATATAGGCAAGGAACTTTAACTGACACTAATGAACAATTGAAAAACGGTATAATAAAACCGACAAATTTTAACACCAGGACCAAAATCCACCAGAGTAATATCAAGAGACCCAAAAAAGATTCTTAGGAAACGAATAAAAAATCATTAGAAGAAACACCACATGGACCTTTGACCTCTAAAATCTCTGTTTCTATACAGAAACATAAAAACAAAAATATTTCCCAATATTAACTTTAGGACCTGATTATGATTAAGATTATAAACAGAATAAATAAATAATAAATAAATAAATAATAATTATATAAAGAAAATGTTTCACAACAAGGAATATGTTGCAAGAATCAAACAACTAATAAA
>KZ807181.1:27720-39728 GCA_000696205.2 Oncopeltus fasciatus | reverse complement strand
CACCAAAAAATATTATAAAATGTAATTAAATATAAAATATTTTCTTTTAGGTTACTCATACCACTGACATACCAAGCGGAAATTAAAGACATTACAAATAATATGGGAATTCAACAAATTGACTTAGGAAATGCCAAACTTCAGGATACAACTCACACTTTTATACATTACTATAACTTAAAAACATTGTATACAGAATTAGATAACCTGGCGAAATATACTATAGAAATTAACAAATATATTACCATGTCACGTAACAAAAACTTAGATAATTTTAATACTTATAATAAATTAATCACAACAATCTTTCAACAATAGAAAACATTTCAGACAAATTAGATCACATTAAAATACACCATGGACAACCCAGAAACTTAATAAAATTCATAACCTGAAATCTTGATGATGAAGACAGAATTAAATATGATAATATAATAAAATAAATCAATATTAACCAAAACAATTTACAACATCAAATTAAACAACAATTCTATATTAATTTAGACATAATAAAAACATTTAATAAAAGTTTAGAAACTATTCAACAAAACACCAATTTATTAAAACAAAATTTTTTTAATTTGAATGAAATTATGAATGATGAAAAAGAATTAAGAACACTTAACGATGTTTTATATCAATTACAAACTCTATGAACTATTATATTAGACATACTACAAGATATAGAAAATTCCTTAACTTTCTGTAAAATAGGAAAAGTCCATTCTAGCATAATTACCACTAGACAATTATACTCAGAAATATATAAAATATCAAGCCATTATAATAATAGATTACCATTTGAACTTAAATATGGCAACATTCTAGACTTTGAATCCCTCCTTACCGTAGATTGTAAAATAGACATAAATGAAATAATTTATTTTATAAAATTACCCATCTTTTTTACAGAAAAGAAATATAGACTAATACATTTAATATCAATCCCACTCAAGAAAATGATTCATTTATGACAATTATTCCAAAATTCAATTATTTTCTTATTAACCCTAGGGAAATAAGATACTTAGATAAAAATTGTAAACTATACAATGGTAATAACTATTTTTTCAATAGCATCTAATACTATTGCAAATTGATATGTGAAAAAAAATCTTAATCAAAGGAAACCCATCCTCATGCACCTACACGAGAGTCATAATTTAAGAAAACATCATAGAACAACTACCAAATTCTGCACACCTTATTATAATTATTCCTAACAAAGGAAAACTAACTATCAACACTAACTATTCATCAGAAGACATCGAACTTCAAGGCATCAAACTTATAAACTTAAACAAAGACGAACATCTGACCTACAGTGATATATCTTATAATTACTAATCCTACTCATATGGAAATCCTGTAATTTCAAAAACTAAACTAAACTTTATTGTAAACAAGACAAATTTTACAATTAATTTTAAGTTCATAAGTTTAAAAGACATTAAATTCAACCACATAATACCTACAGAACATACATTTGAAACACAACTTTTTAATTTTTGGACAATGTTCCAATATATTATATTGATAATAATTGTACTATATATTTTATATACTTTAAAAAATTGTAAAGGAAAGCCTCAACCCATAACTGAATGCAATGCCTATCCCGAGGTTCTCCTATTTAATATTATTTACTTAGTGAACATAAGTGATAAATTGTAGTAACTGACTCCGATCAAAACTATTTGATTGTTAATGTAATATTGGATTGATGAATAAATTATTTTTTTTAAAGTAACCATCCATCGAAACCAATATAACTTTATATATACACACAACAGCCATAGGAGATACATTTTTGAAAGAATTTAAATATTAGTATTGGGGGATATATTAAACTGGAGGGGGAAGCACCTTTATTATTAATCTTTGTTAGCTGCATGACACACTCAAGGAAAATATATTTAATTGAATATTAAATGAATTGCTCAATTTAGATATAAGCAAATAAATAGGACTATTAACTTTTATTGAAAGTAAACTAGATTATGCCAAAAATTAATTTATGCATCAACTGTTGAAAACAAGTAGAAAATTAGAGATAAGATTAAAGAATATAAAATCTGAACTAATCTGAATAATTTTAATCAATAAGATGAAAAATATCTGTGAGGAGGATAAAAAATAAATATTTTTAAAAATACCATACCAAGACGATGTATGACTTTTGGTAGAACACATTTCCTTATTAGTCTTTAGAAAGAATCATTCTTCAAATAATTAGATTTTGATTTCTCAACTAGAGTGGCTAAGAAAATTTTTTAAGCTCCCACTGGTTCTGACAAAATTAAAAATTTTCTTGAAAAAAAAAAAAAAAAAAAAAATCCTAATCCCATACTACTTGAGAAACATTATGAAAATTTTTTTAGATATGGATCTCTAACAATATCTTTGTGAAGTTTTACAATCTGAAATTTTAAAGTTCTTGAATTTTTAGAATTTCTGGATATGTAAAACCATTTATTCCTCCAGACAAAGATATTTTATTGTAAAGTTTTGCTTATTTTATACTAATGAATTTTATATATATATATATATGGATAAAGTGACATAACAGAACCAAAGATATATGAGTTCATTAGCACATAAATTGAAATATTAAGAGTTACGTGTCATTTATTTTTACATATATGAAGGGTTCAAATATAATATTGATCGTACCATATTCTTAAAATCTAAAGAATGATTACATCATCTAAGACACCTGAAGGATGCCAGATGTTTACTCTGTCTGGGAGGGGAAGTTGGAACAGTGAGAAATGAACTGAAAGAACAATGAGAATCTTCTAGACTCATCTCGACACTTCTACGAATTTATATAAGCAGCTCGCCAGCGGCCCCTAGAGTCAGTGGCCAGTTATTAGACAGTTTGTCTGGGTTGAGTATTAGTATGATGTCCTCTACGGATTTATTCATCATAAAGATGTCGTTCGGGAAAGAGGGGGGAACTGAAAACTAATTAATATATTTTGGTTACAAATTAGATCTCAATTGTACAGCTTCCAAGACAAAATTCCTGACATTCCACTTGTAACATATATAGCATGTTGATATTTGGGACAAGATTTTACCATTTATTGCCAGATAACTTGATTGAAATATTACTATGATATATATAGACAGACACTGACACTTTTGTTTGATTGGATCTTATATTTGCATCTCCTGAGCTAGATATGGGAAATCCAAAAACAAAAATTTATTTCAATAAAATAAATAAATTTTTTATGTTAATTTTTTACTAACTATTGCCTTAATAATTTTGAGTTTTCAGCATTATTTAATGAATTAGATTACTTATTGTAAAGGAGTTAGTTCCACACTAACAGCGCTGCCGTGGACGTAGTTCTGCCTGCGCCCACTAGATGTCCCTTCCCTCTCACATCTGCTCCTACCTTCCCGCCAGTCCGTTCTTAGAGTTCTTCGGTGTTGGTTCGTTCTGTTCCCTCTGTTATCAGTGCGTTTAGCCGTGTAGTCCTGCGTCTCAATCAATTGGATTTATTGCATTTCGCCAGTGAATAATCTTCTTCTTTGTGAGTCAAAAATGATCTTGTTTCTATCTGCTTATAAAAATTAGGATTTTATGGCCGTTTATCTATCATTTCACGGATGACAGCTCAGGGAGAGGAAATGGTATTGTGCGGACTCTACTATTCGTGTCCAGTTACAATCACACTGTTTTGAACCACACTACTTCTGAATGAGCAGCCACTCTGATATACCTAACAAACCTGCATCCTATATTTGAAATATTTATTTCTTTAAATATGATTACACTTATTCTTCTTCAGTTTCAGCTTTTTTTGAGAAAAATAATCTGCTCATCATATTGGTATCATCACTGGTGACACGAAATTAGTCGAATATATGTATGCACACACATTTATACACCGAAAACGAAACACTCGCGACTGCGATGCATATATTATAAATAAGAACAGGTAAGAGAAAGAGTGTAGTGAACTCTTAAAAAGACGAAAAAAAATTACAATGAGTAAAATTTTGGGGAGACTTCTCGCCCTTCGTCGAAGAGGAGTGCTCTTCACTTTTCTCTGACGAAAGGCTAGGAAATCGAGGAAGGGTTAGAAAGTATAATTCTCTAATCTAATCCTTGCTTATATTAATGGCATAAAAATTATGAAAAAACAGAATTTAAAAATATATTATGAAAAATAATGGAACATTTGTGTTCTACAAAATTTCAACGAAAAAGCCTTATTTCAGAAGAGAATGTCGTAAGGTGGTTGGAGCTGCATCCATATTCTCTTGCCGATAGGTGTCTTTTACCTAAACACAAACAAAATAGAGAAAGCTTCCTTCATTATCCTTTCCGGCTTCAAAGGAATCGGGAAGTCACATGATTGGTTTATTCGATTTCCTTCATTAGTTCTCAATCCCTAATTCTTTTAATTTCCGAAAATAAGTAGGAAAACTGTTCTAGTTTATGTCGTGAATTGCATAGATGAGTGTCTTAAACTATAATGATTGCTTACCCGTGTGGATCCGTTGGAGATTTCATATGTAAAGCGGTGCTGGTCTGATTGGGGGAATCACGAACCCCATCGTGCTTTTGACAGAGGTCCCGAATGCTCAAGTCCTAGACAATTTTTTCGAGAAATAAAAACCTGTTCATTTCCATGAGCGCTTAGAATAGGATGGTGAGCTGTAGATATACCCTCCCTTCATTACTCGTAAGTGATTGCGTTATATTAATGATTTAATTCATAATAATATTGAATTCTTTTTACCAACAGTTGGTAAGCATTTTTGAACCTGACCTGTAGTTTTTGTGGTATTTTAATGCTTTAATTCTTTCAAAATTGAAACTTTGAAACATTTTTCGGATCATCAGTTTAGTAAATATGGATTATTAAATATCACATTTATCCCCATTTATTTTGCTTATTGTAACTACTATTTATAATTATTTCTTTAAATTCTAAATCTTCATTTACTATTGGTAATAGTTGGAATAGCAACAAGGGCGAAGCAGAAGGATAGAAGGAGATAAAGCAAAATCTTGGTAGTCAAAGACAAATCTTAAGAAAAAACTTCTATTTTTAGTAATAATTAGATAAGAATTATTAATGGTAGTATATTAGGGCAAAATAATGAATTCTTTGTCTTTCCCACATTATCTTTATTTTATCGCTTAATGTTTACCTCAGCCTTTAAAAAAAAAACCCCCCAAAAACATGGCTATAAATTGCATAGCCGAAGTCACAGCTATAGTTATGTGCTTCTGAGGATCACCCATATGATTGAAAATCCTAAATTTTATTTAAATAGTGTTGCTTCCGATAAGTTTTTTCTACGGCTTTTGGCGATGAGAGATTTTTTGAAAATCCGATTTTCGAATTCATGCCTTTAAACATAAAACATAAAATTTTGAGATAGGGTTATGTCTACACAATATTGAAGATTGATTACAATAGTTCATTTTCTAGGAAAATATACTGATAATTCAACTTGGGGAAGCACTATTGAATGGGATGATGTCTATTATAATAATTATTATAAGTATGCTGGCTTTTTTGTTTGGGGGAAATAAAATGGGTACATTTCAATCTACCTAATTTCATAATTATCTTCCTTAATCAACAGTTATAGTAAAACTTTTATAAAACGCATATGTTCTAAATTACATTTTACGCCTATAATGTTTCATAAATTATTTTTGTAAAGCCAATAATAAAGAGAAATAATTTTTCAATTAGATCTTCACCTAATCCCCTTTGCACTTGGCTCCTTGTGAAAATAATCTCGAATACCAAATTTAGTTTATATAGAGGATTTTTATGAATTCGGATGAGTTCCACTATAATCTATGGAGCATCGGAGAAAAAAAAAAAAAAAAAAATCACGTAATGTTTCTTAAATGTAAAGAAATATATAATTTTTTTTTTGTTAAGCTCCCTTTCTACTTATCTACAGACAGGTATCTACAAGTTGTCATACCATTATAAACAGCTTTGGCATTGGACAAGCTTTCATTTCTCAATTATATTAATCTACTAATCTAAGACCTGGTGATTATTACAATTTTTTCATGTTCCTATTATATAGGAATTGAAGCATGAAAATACTGCCATAATACTATGAGAAAACAGCAGGATATGTTCAAAAATACTTTTAAAAAAAACTGGTTAAGGAAGTCAATTTCTACTACTGTGATATCCAAGTTTTTTTATATTTAAAAAAAAAAAAAATAATATAACATATTGAAGAAAAAAAAAAAAAACGCTTATTAAGGAAGAAATTTAGGAATGTAACTAGGATGGTTAATTACATCCCTAACTCTTTCTTTCCGGTAAGTCTTGTGCTATGCTTAGTGGTAATATTTTTTAGGCAAATTATTTTCTTCGGCTTGTAAATTTAATTTCTTATTTTATTCTTATTTATGTCCATTTTTAATGAAAAATGGGAAATCACATTAGATTACGCAGCTCCTTTTGAGGTTAACCCATTAAATATTAATTTTTCCCTCATTATGTGAGAAATAAATTAAATTTTGGCACTTTCTATTCTTCTATATGCTTGCTGAGCGATTGGGGTTGAATGCTCATATCTTACTTAACCCTCTCAATAATCCAGTTATATTTCCCCGTTTTTAGTATATTATTTATTGCCTTCTCCATTTCGGAATCCTCGTGGAAAGATGAGGACTCGCTCTGGACCCGGCCCTCCCACGATTAGCTCGCTGTGGGAAGTGGCGTACCGACGCGCGTGGAAATATGTATTAGGAAAGAGGCCGTGAGTTCTGCTTGACCAAGAGTCAGGCTTTCTTGTGCGAAAAGGGTCATAATATTGGTACCTTTATTTTGGTAACATTGACTTTACCTATTTAGTGACCAAATTCTAAGTTGAATTTCGTCCTTACCTATATGCAGGGGTCTGGTCCACTCCTTACGTGCTTCACCAGTCTTCCACATAAATATTATAATATTACATATTAATTTAAAAAGACTAATATCTTTAAAATATAATAGTTTAATTTTTAATTAGCCATTTATGAAAAAAGAGATGCTTAAGAATTTTTACTATTCGTAATGATAGAAGCAGACTTTGTCTTTGTGGAGGTTAGCCTGGATTAATTTTATTTTTATGAAACTTAATCTGGATAGTGTATTCGCCACCCACTAAATTCTGTACTTGTTTGTCGGTCTACCCTAGCATTGGCTGAACTTTCGTGAAGGGGTAATAATGCCTACAAAATAAGACTTTAAGATTTCAATTAAAATAGCTTCCTGGTAATCACTCATTTCAAATATCTGATCGTTAGAATAAAAAAAAAAAAAAAAAAAAATATTATTTTTTTTTTTTTTTTTTTTTTTTTTTTTTTTTTTTTTTGTTTTTGTTGGGGAATTTTTTAAAGAATAATTTTTTATTAGCTTTTGAAACACTTTTAATAAAGTTACCCTTTAATTTGTTGATCCTTGCCAGATTATATAGATTTATTGTTGATAAATTATAATTTTATTGAAAGGCCTTGTAGTTTTAGTTGCAAACCATGAGTGAATAAAATCTGTACTATTTACTTTTAATGTCTATGCTTGAATCATATTGTAAGCGAATGTTAATCGTAGGCTATACAAGGCGTAAGAAAATTACCATGTTGATTAGGTTAGGCATACAGTAATTTTGGTGGGGGTTTTCTCCATACTCATCCATTTCCTGAAACTGCAAGTTAGTTATTAACTATTCCCAGCGAGCGGGGATCATTCTGATTGACAGTTGTGACGTCATAAAAAAAAGAGGCGAGGAGGAAGCTGGAATTAGTACTTCTCTGCCCCCGTTATCATGTCGGCAGTGGTTCTGCGGTCCCACTAATGGCTCCAGTGACACGTCTTACTCCAGACTGATAGAATTGTTTCAACACCAAGATTGCCGCAATACGGGCTATCGGCCGTAACCCGTCTGTTTTGGGGATCTTGAAAAGCTATTTATGACTTCTTCTTTATTTATTTCTTGTGTCTCATTAACAGGTAATATTGATAAACTTGAAGGTGGGAGTAACTAGCAAAATAAATTTTATTCTCTCCTAAGAGTGTTTCAGAACTCTCATATTTTAAATANAATAAGACTTTAAGATTTCAATTAAAATAGCTTCCTGGTAATCACTCATTTCAAATATCTGATCGTTAGAATAAAAAAAAAAAAAAAAAAAAAAAAAAAACCGAAAGAGACAAAACTTGTCTAAGAGAAATTCGAACTGTACTTCAAATGAATTTAAAAAAAAATTTTATTATTTTTTTTTTAAATTATCTATACACTTTCGTTATATGAGGAACCATGTACATGACACCCGGCTCGTATAGTTGAATCTATAGAACTTTAGTATTTTTTTGTGAAATTTACGATACATGGAGACTTTGATGTATGGAAATAATGTTTAAAAGTGTATTACATATGTGTGATATGAATGCTTGCAATTTCAGATATAAAGTTTTAAGAAATTAAAAAGTGAAATATAGACATTTTACTTGTGAAGAAGCTAAGAGGTAGATTAAGAAAGAAAAAAGCATTATTTATTTTTATTTTTTATTATTATATACCGCTTCTTTATGATAGTGTTTGCATCCATTCCTGCTCTGAATAAAAAAAAAAAAAAAGGCGATTGACGGAAAACATGTATTGGAATTCTTTTCGATTTCGATAATTTTTGATTCACTATTCTTTCGTTGTATGGAAGTTTGATGTGCTGAGTTCCTACTGTAAATACAAATTTTTTTATCATACCTTCTATTATCCGTCTTCATTGGTTTCTGCAAACCATCTTCTGTTGGCGAGCGCTTTCGGACATTGTCCATCTTCGTGGCCGAATACATATGTTCACTGACACTGTCTGTATTCAACTCAGAATGTATTCAACTGAGTTGGACAGTGAACACATGTATTCGGCCACGAAGATGGATAATGTCCGAAAGCGCTCGCCAACAGAAGATGGTTTGCAGAATCCAATGAAGACGGATAATAGAAGGTATGATAGTTCTATATTCATTGAGGAGAACTTTTGATGCAGTTTTAAAGAAAACTCAAATTCTAATTTTTATCAAAATGAATTACTTTATTGAAAGTAAATTTATAGGGACACTCATAGATATGGCCTTTTCGCTACGTTCCTTCGATTCAGTTCAGCGGTAATTTCAATCCTGGCTCAGCAACCATTCACTTGCTTTCTCCATTTTTAAAAAATGAAATTAATAATTTAGTGCAGTTATTGATGCTGCAACCTTTCCGGAATGAGGCATCCGTTTCCCTCTTACCGTCGGCTTCTTTGTATTTTTCTATTGTTACAGATGAAAATAAATATAAAATATAAAACTGCAAAGGATATCGTTTTGGCAACTTAAAGAATAATAATTTTCAATTTGGTCTCTGTTTGATTTCCCCACATCCCCAAGCTATGTCATACATTAAAGAGTTCATCCGATATTTTTCAAAAAGGATCTTAAGTGACGAGTTTTGTCTGAGTAATTTGAAATTTGTGTGAGTTAATTTTGAACAGGCCAGACTTTTTGCTTCTTTTACGTTAGTAAACATCTGTAAAAAAAAAAAAAATTCAGTGCAGTTGATCATGAACAGTTGGATTTCAAACGAGAAATCTGCTGATTTATTGTTGTTATTATTATTATTATTATATATGAAAAATGTAAAATTGTTCACGACACAATACATCCCGTACCTCTGACCTTTACACTCCCTGTCATACCTTCCATTGTCCGTCTTCATTGGTTTCTGCAAACCATCTGTTGGCGAGCGCTTTCGGACATTGTCCATCTTCTGGTCGAATACATGCGTTCACTGTCACTGTCTGTATTCAACTGCNTGCAGTGCACACACAAAAAGAGTGTGTTCTACTCCTTGTGATTTTTTCTTTTTGTGTGAGCACTGCAGTCTCTATCCCACCTGTTCTTGATAACTATATTTATATATATCAGGCAGGGGTCAGTTAACTTAGCAGATTTTCTTAAATTTCTTCAGAGAAATCAGTAATAAAAAAAAAGAGTAAATGTTAAATTTATTATCACGCTAGCTGGAATGAAGTAGAAGAGGGAAGCCCATTAAGACTAGTTATTGTAAGGGCAGTGAAAAGGAGGGCCGCTTAAATCTATAATTAATTAATTGTTAAATATATTCCTGGCTCTGGTTAAATAATACAATAGAAATCTAACGTGGTAAACAATGGGAAACTTCTTTTTTTCTTTCTCTTTCCCCAGTCATATTGTTATAGATTATTAACTTATCAGCCTCGAGGAAATGTTATTTTGTTCAAGTATTTACTTAATTTCCAGAACATCTTTTTATTTTTTTTTTATTTATTTATATTAATGTATATTTTTGAGCCAGAAAAGGCCTTTTGTAAAACTCCCTCATTGTTATTCAAGGGGACCTGTCAGTCTCAGGATAAAGTTTATTTTCTCTCTTTCTTTTCTTTCAACTACGATGACTGACTACTTCTCCTCTCTTCCTTTTCGGTCAGTCTAGAGCTAGTTTTATTGGTCATATTTTTTGTGCTCATTGTTCTATAAGGATTGTAAGATTTAATTCTCTTATTTGTTTCCATATTGATATAAATTGGCGAGTGTCCTTAGTCTACGCGGCTCCTGGTGGATTTTCGCTTGCCTTATTTTACTTATCTCAAGAGAGGGATTTGAATGAATCCCTCTCTTGAGATAAATGTCAGAAGTTCTGACAGGGCGACTGCCCTGCTCTATTGTGGCCGGTGATGCCTGGGATATTGGCTGCAGGACTGCCCTGTCCTTGTCCCGGGCAGCTAAGAGGGATAAGAAGAAGGATGCAGGGAGAAGTAGAGGAGGACGGTTGGTGGTAGAGAGTGAAAGAGGACCGGTATCTGGAGGGTCGGGGAAAGTGAGAGGTGTCGCGATCTGTCGGCGTCCTCATCACCTACCCTCTGCTGATAGGGTTGTCTTGGCACTTATTTCCGTTTTATTTTTATTAAATATTTGCATCTAATAGATATTTGTAAAAAATGGAAGTTACTCTCCTATTTATAGATTGGTAAACACGGCTAAATTTAATTATTTATACAATAAACGCAAGGGAATCGAATAAAAAAAAATCTTACTGTCTCAGCCAGGACTCGAACCTGTCTCGGTGGTGTAAATGGTATCATGCCAGCCTGGCTGAGACAATAAGATTTTTTTATTCTATGCCCTTGCATTTATTGTATAAAATTAAAGTGGGATTAAATACCACGACAAATACAATATTTATTGAATTATTTATTTTAAACCTCCTTTTGACTTGTAGGAAACTTAGTAACTAATTGTTCAGATTCAAAAAGACTGAAGAGCCGGGATAATAAACCTTTAATATGGGAGTCAAGCACGCTAGCAACAAAAATATACAATTAGTAGTTGGTTATTGAGGATTTTGGTTAAATAATTTTGTACAGTGATGTAGTCTAGGCCAATGTTTCGATAATATATTTTCTCCTCATGAGGTTTGAAAATATACTCAAATAATCTACAATTAATAAAACTATTATGTCGCATTTACTATTTGATACATATAAGTAATTACACATTTTTTCTTTATTTTTTGTTTTTATTTTGATATTTGAGTTAATTTAGAAAGACTAATAAGTCAGTACTAAGTCTTGTCTTGTACAACTGCACAAGCACAAAATTGTACAATACAATTTAGCTCTAAGTAATAAGACTAATAAGTTAGTATTTATTAGTCTTGCTAAGACGAAGAGAAAATATATTCTCGAAGTATAGGTCTAGATTAAGTTGTACAAAATTATTAGTCGAAAAACTTCAACAACCAACTAATTTTGCCTGAAAACCTGGTCGATAACACTCGCGGCTGCGATATAATAAATAAGAACATGAGGAAGAAAGTCACTTCACTCCTCGCTGACTAAGGGCGAGATGCCTCCACCAAAATTTTTTTTTTTTTTTTGGTGTGTTCACTACACTCTTTCTTCCTCCTATTTCTCATTTTTCATATAAATAAATAAATAAATA
>KZ807181.1:0-11008 GCA_000696205.2 Oncopeltus fasciatus | reverse complement strand
ATTTTGTAATAATATATATATTTATAAGACAAAATTACGATTTGTGTTAGAAAATAATTTTTATTCATTAAAATTGTATGAGAACATTGTAAAAATGATTTTAAGATACAATATATAATAGAGAAATAAAAACAAGTATATCAGATGTTTTTTTGTTGGGGTCAAGGTAAGTCCAAAAATATACAAATTTTCAAAATGTGTGTTTTTTTTATTTTTATTTTTTTGGATCTACCTTGACCGACCTCCTCCCCCCCCCCAAAAAAAAAACATTTAATAATAATATCTACAGTCAAAGAAACTCTCCATTTAAAAATAAGTTTTATTTGGGGATGATTAATTGTGTGCGTTTGTATGTACGATTATTCGTGTATTTATGTGTATCGTGTTACAAGTACAGAAAAATAAAAGTTTTATGTGGGACAAAAGAGTTTAATAAGTTATTTTTAAAGAGTATAAACCCTTTTAAATTATCAAGTCTTGAATTATAAATATTATTTCATATACTCATGGCATCTCAAGTTTACCGTTATTCAGAAACACTTTATAGTGTTAAATTGAGTAGATCATATGCATAATTGTGAATTATGTAGACAGGAGTGACAGACTCTTAAAGTAGGAATAATTTAACACAAGATGAAGGGCTTGAGGTTAGGTTCAGCTTAATAAGATGCTTGTTGCGCAACCAATTTCTCTGTAGAAACGATGCTGCAGTTGCAAGATCGTGGAGAATCCACGAAGATGTTTCATTTGATGTACTGAGTCGTAAGAGCTCGTGGTTTCTGGTTTTGTATCTCTTTGTTACGCTTTCCCCTTTCCCAATCAGTAAGGTTTCATATTTATTTGTTTCCTTGTAAGGAATTTCTATTATTTCCAATGCCTGAATAATATGAAAGTAAACTGGTACTTTTTTTTTCCTGATTTGCTGTCACCTTCTTTGAATGTATTTATAATGTTTCGCAAGACGTTGTGTTTGTTTCTGTGAGAAAATATTAATTTATGCTGTGAGCCTTCAAATAAGTAATAACACATGTCCTGAAACGTGATATCCATTCATCCGCATGCCTTCTAATCCATAAATTAATCCATAGATTTATTCATATTAGTCCTGTCGTTTAATATACATAGATAAGACTCCTTACAGGGGGTAGATTCATTTTTGCATAATGTAAAACTATTTTTTTTTTTTTTTTAAGGTTTGAGTAAACCGTACAAACTATTTAATCTAAAGAAATTATACACAGTTCCTTACCACCCGTGGATTAAAAAAAAAAATTAATTCATGTGTGCTCACACTTTACCATAAGAAAAATTATTTTGAATATTGACAGAATTTACTATTACTTGACAGATTTACCTTTCTTGTAATTTAACAGTAAGATAATAATACAATTTTATACTTTATTTCTAAATAATATAATTTACTTACATTGTGCTAATTGTTTCAGATATCGTTCACACTTAGAAGAACATCAATCTTCTAACTGGTTAGTACATTAATTAATTTTTTTTTCAGTATGTATTTTTATTTTATGGAATCCTTTTGAAAAAATTATATATTTTTGATTTCCGACCTTATATAGTGGTGGCTTATAATTACGGTTATTTTTTTTGTAAAAATAAAGTTCTGTATTTATGCAGAATATATGTCTGTGTCTTGTGCAAACTGACCACTTTGCAGCTTTAATGAGTGTGATCTCCGACAAGTGGTGGATACCGTATTCCTTCCTGAACGGAACCGTGTTTCTTCGGCTCGGAGGGACAATACGCAGACTTGAGCTATTAATCTGATAGTCTCAGACAATATATTTTAAAAGGAAGTAGCACGGGTAAATATATATATATATTAATACATGCGATGGAACCTTTGGCCCAAAATTTACTTCCAAGATATCTGCCTGAAATGTTTGTTGGGTTTTAAATCTATCCAAATTTCTTGAAAAATAAAACCCTTTTTTCCATATTTTAGATATTTGTTTCTTCATTTTATTCTTCAACGTCTTCTTTACCGAAAGACGGAAAAAGAATAACCAATATTTGTACTTCCAGCTTAGATTAGCCTCCATGAGTTGGTTATGGGAGACCATCATCTAGTTGTGGGGTAAGGTCCACTGACCTCTGCAACATAATCCACGCCCTGACGGGCGCCATTAGCATAGTCCTTCTAACGTGGGGCTTCTCAGTTCGCTGAACGTACTTCCAACCCCTCATCTCACCGGGAAGTCCCCCTCCCCTTCTTCTCAATTACACCAATTACGCCTTCTTGGAAGGCTACTCTCGGACCTGTGGATCAACGGCCTCGTCCCGGAATAAGCCACAAAACGCCGTCCTAATAAGGAAATGGCCAAGAATGGATTCTGAAGAGTCCGACGAACAGGAGCTGCTTAAGCTAAATATGTTTTCTCACTTTGTTCAATAAATTGTCTATAAATCAATTTAAATAACAAAATTCTTCTTACGAAAAAGGCAGAATGTGGGGAAGTAAGTCTGCCAGGAAATGGCGGGGTCTAGACTTATTGGGTCGTCTGCCCTAATCAATCATGGACTATGTTTAGGGGTCTGAGAAAGTATCTAGTTTTTCATTGAAGAAATGTTGAAGAACAGTTTGTCGAAAGAAGAAGTACTCCTGGTGGTTGAGTTTGACGAAAAAAGCAAAACTCATGCTGGCGTATGATCTCGAAAGTAGACATTTTTAGCTTTTCGTAAAAAATATCGTAATAAAGAAAAATGCTTCAAAAGTCATGTCATGATATCAAAGTGAAGAACTGGTCTTCTTTGAGAGAAATCTGCCAAGTTCCTCTTTATTTTATTTGCCATACTGAAACATGATGAGGATATCTTTTTTTAAAAGTTATTTTCTCAGTCATTAATTACAAATAACCTCGAAGAATATTTTTGAGTTTCTAAATTTATACGGCTTCTCTAATAAGGTATCGGCTAATGAAGGTGTCAAATAACTATTACACTCTGAAGATTTAAAATTGAGCTGTGACTTTGATATATTTGAGAGGTAAGTTAAAGAATTATAGGTATTTTACAACCAAATCCTCATATAATTAGGCTATCTAGAGGTAACCTCTCTATTCAAAACATCCATGGCTATGGGCAAGATTTTACCTAGAAATAAAAGCCTGTCCAGTGTAATGTGTGGTAAGAGTAGGATGATTCGCTAAAGATAGGCCAATCCCTACGACCCTTTACCTATTAAGCATCACATTATTAAATATAATTTATTTGTTTATGAAAATATTAACATCTTTGTGAGTTTGTATTATGTATGTGTGTATATTCAGAATTACCCCTGCCTGTGTTGCTTAGTATCTCTTTGGCGTTTATGAAAGCTGTATGGGAATCGCTCTATAGATACTGCATATAACCCCAACTTCATTTATTTCCTTGATTTCGTTACGGAATGTTACACTTGGATTCTCATGATTTCTAACATCTAGAATTTACGTGGTCTATGTCTTTTAGCAGATTTCGCATAGGGAAATCAAGCTATTGGTACCATGGTACCACTTTCAAAAAATTTGGATGGATCTTTAGAAATCCTAAATTATAGAAGCTAAAAATATGGTTCGCTAAAATTTATATTTATCCATGAATTTGATTTTGATATCACACATATGAACTTAGATTATAATTTTATAATTATTATATATGTCTATACGCGCTCTAGTGTATGCAATTCTAAAGTAATGAGATCAATCTTAAGGTTCTAACGATTGAATGAGTTCGTTAATGGTTGAAAATCGGTTTTTAGGTGAATGGGTGGTTGACAAGGATACCATTATAATCTTAGTATTCTCGTTACTAGAGTTATAAAATAAAGAGAGAATTTAAATTTGGAATTCAGGCGTTTCATTGCAGCCTTTGAAAATATTAATTTGTTTTTTGTAGAAATAGTGTAATAGGAATGGGAAAGGTGGTCAAAAGAGACCGATATTTATAATTTCAATGACTCCATTGTTTTTTGAGGCACAAAACATTTCTTGAACATAACAGTTTGTATAATGTAATTATGTTCTATGAAGTATTACGAAAATGGCGTATTAAAAGGAGGAAATTTAAGAATTTATCTGTGATGGATGGTCGCTTCTCCTAACTATAGTGATTTTTTACTGTAATTTTTCTCTTCGGCTGATTGTAAATTAAAGTACCTCTTTTACTTTTATTTACATCTATTTTTAATGGAAATCTACTTGGATTACACCGCTCCTATGTGACGGATTTTTTTTTAAATGTTACATATTTATTAAACGGTAAATTAAATAATTATGCAAGAAGACCAAAAACAGATTCCCGCAAGTAAATCAAGTTATTAACGTTGATACAATGGCTTGTCTTGAAATATTTTCAATTCTGCCAAGGTCCAACTTAGGAAAGGTGGTAAATAATTGCAATACCGGTACCCTAAAATCAGTGTTTCAGTAATCACTGATTTTAGTGATTAAAACCTCTAAAATCAGAGATTAGAAATTATAAAATTTCTAATGACTTTATTTTAGTAGCATTTAAGGCAAAATACTGAGCAATCTAGCAGCCTAGCTTATTAGCTTAATATTGTATATCATTGGCTTCCAGGGTCCTATCCATCATATTTTGTTGAAATAACCTTTCTTTTACTGCTGTTCATCTCTGACACGATTTTAGTGTTAGCGGTAAAAACCAATCACGAATTTGTCTAGCTGAAGGTCTACCAACTCCAGAAATAATAAATTTCACTGTGATAAGCAGTCGCATTCACTTCGAGTATGTGACAAGTTACTCAGAATGTCAGAGAGCCGAAAGTGCTGGTTCACCGCTTGAGATAAGTATTCAAGCGTTCAAAGTGGCGGTTTGTCTTATTGTGTAACAGTTACTTTCAGTAACGTTTCGCCAATATGGTGAATTAACAGAATGAGTCCGTCGGGAAGCGACATGACTTTGCAGGAGTTGATGCTCGCGAGATGGGGCTCGGCTCTCGTGTGTCGGCTAGCCCTGAACGAAAGTCTTTGCCGTTTGTTTAAAACTCTAATTCGTTTTGTTTCCCTGTGTGGGAGCACTTCAGAAAAGTGTCAGACGTGATTTTTAAAGTTCATGGTCCTCCGGGGCGGATTTCGAAACCTTTGAACTGCTGTTCTGTTCTGTATTATTTTGAGCTTTTATAAAGTGTCTGTTTTCAATCTGTTTTTTTTTAAAACATAATAATCCACCGCTATTAGGTATTACAAAAAAATAATAGAAGAATGTTTTGACAGAGTTTCAGAATGTATTTCTCCAAGTATGTGTTTATTCTAGAGCGTTATTTTAAAGACTTTTGAAGTGCTTATATAATTTATCACTTTGAACTGTTTATATTCTGTGTTATTTTTAATTTGTCAGATCGAACTCAAATAATCCATAATAATAGTGGCTTTAAAATTTTTTTCACTCTTTTCTGAAGAGGTGTGAAAACGTCTAATATGCCCAAAAATTTTAATCCCAATTGTGCTGTGTTATATTATTTATTTATTTTTAATTCTTAANGCTCCTGCGACAATGAGTTGAACTCTATGAGACAATGATGTTATGGATAGAAATATTTGATTATGTAAAACTAAATGCGATAAAAGAAATTAGAACAATAACTTTTAGAATGCTTTTCATGCTTGATTAGTGTCGCGTCTTCATGTAGGCCTGTTCAGCTACTTGAACTACCGTAAACTATATACACACATAAGCCATCTACTATATAATCTACTATAAGTAGTGTATCGTAGATGTTGTTCTTCAAGAGGCGTCCTTGATGGCACGAAACAAGTAGAACAAGTGCTTTAAAAGTTATTACTTTATTTATTGGCCTTTATCCTGAAATTGTATAGCAAAAAGTCACTTTTGGAAAAAAAATTTGAAATTATTATTCATTATCATTAAAATATTTTTTCTAGGGCTCAAATCCAGACTGTGTTTTTTCTTATTACTTACAATGTATCCACTGAGACATTAATGTCAAATTCCTGTAAATTGTAATGAGGTAAATGATCCCCGGCTGAGGTAGAGAGTTTTTTTCTCTAGCTCCCTGTACGATTCAAATTAAAATTGTAAATGACTTCAAACAACTGACCTTTGGATCACTGGCTTCATATTGAATTAATAAAAAGAAAATCGCTCAATTTAAGTAACTTCTTATGTGTGCTTTCCAATTAGGGTAACAAAATTGATAGAAAGTTTAACTTCCAAGCCATTGGTTAATTCCTCTTGGAAGACCTCAAGATGGCATCTCTTCTCGGTCGAACTCGTGTCTCCTGGATACCAATCCAACAATTTTTTACCATTCTACTAAAATAGCGCTGGATCCACCTTAGCTTGTATTAAGGGTCCAAATATTACAGAGAGCTTCTAGAATATCTTAAAGGGTATTAAAAATGTATCGATTGGCTAGAATACATTTTAAAGCCAGGTAACATGTATGTGCCACCTGAGCGTTAGAGATGATACTGTCTTCAAGCGGAAGATCCAGAAGCACAGACCTAGATTCTATTCAGAGGGCCGGAGGTAGCGTTGTGAGTGAGTAGCAGTGACTGGTGGCCCTGAGTACTGCACCTGTGATTGTCCTCTTCCGCTCCGCCGTCACACGTGGGTGACCCCGTGCCAGCCATAGTCCACACAGCCGTAGTACGCTCTGCTTCTACCTAGCCACTCATTCTCATTTCAGCTAGCCCTACTTTAGAATGAATGAGAATATCCTTAAAGAGAAATTCACTTAAATAAACTATTCAATTGGAAAATATTAAATTTCAAGAAGAAAATGTATCGTTATTCTGTTGATGCAATTTTCAAAAGAATTAATTGAGTGTTCCATAATTCTACACCGTAGTGCATAAAATAATATATGTAATTATGTTCTATGAAGTATTACGAAAATGGCGTATTATTTTTCAGTATGTATTTTTATTTTATGGAATCCTTTTGAAAAAATTATATATTTTTGATTTCCGACCTTATATAGTGGTGGCTTATAATTACGGTTATTTTTTTTGTAAAAATAAAGTTCTGTATTTATGCAGAATATATGTCTGTGTCTTGTGCAAACTGACCACTTTGCAGCTTTAATGAGTGTGATCTCCGACAAGTGGTGGATACCGTATTCCTTCCTGAACGGAACCGTGTTTCTTCGGCTCGGAGGGACAATACGCAGACTTGAGCTATTAATCTGATAGTCTCAGACAATATATTTTAAAAGGAAGTAGCACGGGTAAATATATATATATATTAATACATGCGATGGAACCTTTGGCCCAAAATTTACTTCCAAGATATCTGCCTGAAATGTTTGTTGGGTTTTAAATCTATCCAAATTTCTTGAAAAATAAAACCCTTTTTTCCATATTTTAGATATTTGTTTCTTCATTTTATTCTTCAACGTCTTCTTTACCGAAAGACGGAAAAAGAATAACCAATATTTGTACTTCCAGCTTAGATTAGCCTCCATGAGTTGGTTATGGGAGACCATCATCTAGTTGTGGGGTAAGGTCCACTGACCTCTGCAACATAATCCACGCCCTGACGGGCGCCATTAGCATAGTCCTTCTAACGTGGGGCTTCTCAGTTCGCTGAACGTACTTCCAACCCCTCATCTCACCGGGAAGTCCCCCTCCCCTTCTTCTCAATTACACCAATTACGCCTTCTTGGAAGGCTACTCTCGGACCTGTGGATCAACGGCCTCGTCCCGGAATAAGCCACAAAACGCCGTCCTAATAAGGAAATGGCCAAGAATGGATTCTGAAGAGTCCGACGAACAGGAGCTGCTTAAGCTAAATATGTTTTCTCACTTTGTTCAATAAATTGTCTATAAATCAATTTAAATAACAAAATTCTTCTTACGAAAAAGGCAGAATGTGGGGAAGTAAGTCTGCCAGGAAATGGCGGGGTCTAGACTTATTGGGTCGTCTGCCCTAATCAATCATGGACTATGTTTAGGGGTCTGAGAAAGTATCTAGTTTTTCATTGAAGAAATGTTGAAGAACAGTTTGTCGAAAGAAGAAGTACTCCTGGTGGTTGAGTTTGACGAAAAAAGCAAAACTCATGCTGGCGTATGATCTCGAAAGTAGACATTTTTAGCTTTTCGTAAAAAATATCGTAATAAAGAAAAATGCTTCAAAAGTCATGTCATGATATCAAAGTGAAGAACTGGTCTTCTTTGAGAGAAATCTGCCAAGTTCCTCTTTATTTTATTTGCCATACTGAAACATGATGAGGATATCTTTTTTTAAAAGTTATTTTCTCAGTCATTAATTACAAATAACCTCGAAGAATATTTTTGAGTTTCTAAATTTATACGGCTTCTCTAATAAGGTATCGGCTAATGAAGGTGTCAAATAACTATTACACTCTGAAGATTTAAAATTGAGCTGTGACTTTGATATATTTGAGAGGTAAGTTAAAGAATTATAGGTATTTTACAACCAAATCCTCATATAATTAGGCTATCTAGAGGTAACCTCTCTATTCAAAACATCCATGGCTATGGGCAAGATTTTACCTAGAAATAAAAGCCTGTCCAGTGTAATGTGTGGTAAGAGTAGGATGATTCGCTAAAGATAGGCCAATCCCTACGACCCTTTACCTATTAAGCATCACATTATTAAATATAATTTATTTGTTTATGAAAATATTAACATCTTTGTGAGTTTGTATTATGTATGTGTGTATATTCAGAATTACCCCTGCCTGTGTTGCTTAGTATCTCTTTGGCGTTTATGAAAGCTGTATGGGAATCGCTCTATAGATACTGCATATAACCCCAACTTCATTTATTTCCTTGATTTCGTTACGGAATGTTACACTTGGATTCTCATGATTTCTAACATCTAGAATTTACGTGGTCTATGTCTTTTAGCAGATTTCGCATAGGGAAATCAAGCTATTGGTACCATGGTACCACTTTCAAAAAATTTGGATGGATCTTTAGAAATCCTAAATTATAGAAGCTAAAAATATGGTTCGCTAAAATTTATATTTATCCATGAATTTGATTTTGATATCACACATATGAACTTAGATTATAATTTTATAATTATTATATATGTCTATACGCGCTCTAGTGTATGCAATTCTAAAGTAATGAGATCAATCTTAAGGTTCTAACGATTGAATGAGTTCGTTAATGGTTGAAAATCGGTTTTTAGGTGAATGGGTGGTTGACAAGGATACCATTATAATCTTAGTATTCTCGTTACTAGAGTTATAAAATAAAGAGAGAATTTAAATTTGGAATTCAGGCGTTTCATTGCAGCCTTTGAAAATATTAATTTGTTTTTTGTAGAAATAGTGTAATAGGAATGGGAAAGGTGGTCAAAAGAGACCGATATTTATAATTTCAATGACTCCATTGTTTTTTGAGGCACAAAACATTTCTTGAACATAACAGTTTGTATAATGTAATTATGTTCTATGAAGTATTACGAAAATGGCGTATTAAAAGGAGGAAATTTAAGAATTTATCTGTGATGGATGGTCGCTTCTCCTAACTATAGTGATTTTTTACTGTAATTTTTCTCTTCGGCTGATTGTAAATTAAAGTACCTCTTTTACTTTTATTTACATCTATTTTTAATGGAAATCTACTTGGATTACACCGCTCCTATGTGACGGATTTTTTTTTAAATGTTACATATTTATTAAACGGTAAATTAAATAATTATGCAAGAAGACCAAAAACAGATTCCCGCAAGTAAATCAAGTTATTAACGTTGATACAATGGCTTGTCTTGAAATATTTTCAATTCTGCCAAGGTCCAACTTAGGAAAGGTGGTAAATAATTGCAATACCGGTACCCTAAAATCAGTGTTTCAGTAATCACTGATTTTAGTGATTAAAACCTCTAAAATCAGAGATTAGAAATTATAAAATTTCTAATGACTTTATTTTAGTAGCATTTAAGGCAAAATACTGAGCAATCTAGCAGCCTAGCTTATTAGCTTAATATTGTATATCATTGGCTTCCAGGGTCCTATCCATCATATTTTGTTGAAATAACCTTTCTTTTACTGCTGTTCATCTCTGACACGATTTTAGTGTTAGCGGTAAAAACCAATCACGAATTTGTCTAGCTGAAGGTCTACCAACTCCAGAAATAATAAATTTCACTGTGATAAGCAGTCGCATTCACTTCGAGTATGTGACAAGTTACTCAGAATGTCAGAGAGCCGAAAGTGCTGGTTCACCGCTTGAGATAAGTATTCAAGCGTTCAAAGTGGCGGTTTGTCTTATTGTGTAACAGTTACTTTCAGTAACGTTTCGCCAATATGGTGAATTAACAGAATGAGTCCGTCGGGAAGCGACATGACTTTGCAGGAGTTGATGCTCGCGAGATGGGGCTCGGCTCTCGTGTGTCGGCTAGCCCTGAACGAAAGTCTTTGCCGTTTGTTTAAAACTCTAATTCGTTTTGTTTCCCTGTGTGGGAGCACTTCAGAAAAGTGTCAGACGTGATTTTTAAAGTTCATGGTCCTCCGGGGCGGATTTCGAAACCTTTGAACTGCTGTTCTGTTCTGTATTATTTTGAGCTTTTATAAAGTGTCTGTTTTCAATCTGTTTTTTTTTAAAACATAATAATCCACCGCTATTAGGTATTACAAAAAAATAATAGAAGAATGTTTTGACAGAGTTTCAGAATGTATTTCTCCAAGTATGTGTTTATTCTAGAGCGTTATTTTAAAGACTTTTGAAGTGCTTATATAATTTATCACTTTGAACTGTTTATATTCTGTGTTATTTTTAATTTGTCAGATCGAACTCAAATAATCCATAATAATAGTGGCTTTAAAATTTTTTTCACTCTTTTCTGAAGAGGTGTGAAAACGTCTAATATGCCCAAAAATTTTAATCCCAATTGTGCTGTGTTATATTATTTATTTATTTTTAATTCTTAACTCAACCTTTAAAAAAATAAAATAAAAATAATAATAATAATAAATAAATTAAGCTCCTGCGACAATGAGTTGAACTCTATGAGACAATGATGTTATGGATAGAAATATTTGATTATG
>KZ807180.1:572687-589394 GCA_000696205.2 Oncopeltus fasciatus | reverse complement strand
AAATATATTTAAAAAAATACTTATTATTGTCTCTTTAAACCCCTATTTTCATCTTCAAATCCTTCATTCGCTTTTCATTCTAGTAGGATAGTTTTAGAATATAGTAGCAACGTTAAATGAAAACTATAAAAGACTCTTAACTGATTTGTCATTCATGAATTTATAATAATAATAAAAACGCTTTTATTATTGTGTTCGAATAATTATTTATTCTCTATATTTCAGGTTACGGCCACAGTACACCAAATACAGTAGGAGGGAAGCTTTTCACCATGTGTTATGCCATTGTGGGCATCCCCCTCGGACTTGTCATGTTCCAGAGCATTGGAGAGAGGGTAAAATGAATATTATGATGATGGATATTATTTCGAATTATTTCATAGCTACAGTTTTTCTATAGTCCTTTATGTATTTTAAGTCTCTAAGAAACTGATATACTTAAAGAAGTACATCAGTTCCTTAGTAACAAATCATACTAAAAACAGATACATGTTTTAAAAACAGATACTGGCCCAGCGGAATTCGTGTATGACTCCTAAGTCCAAAACTGTGGATTCGATTCCTGGCAGGGGTAGGCTTTTATAGAAAAATAAAAGCCTTCTCAACCACACGGGTGTTTATAATAGGGTGACTATCTATAGATAGCCCCTTCTTTCATGACCATAAGTGGCCCGGGATCAGCGGGCTCTTCTGTTCCCTCCTTCATACTTCCCTCCGAGCATGATCTCCCTCCAATCCCACTCCTCTCCCTACCAGCGTTGTCCGACCTTTAGGCCTTGCTGCCCACTATCCACTCAATTATAATTATAAAATGCTTTCTTTCTATCTTCCCATTTTCAATATAACAATAAAGCTATGGAAATGTCAACAAGAGGACTTTTTAACTTTGTCAAGAAACTATAGTTCTAAAGTCCTATCTGTTTTTTATTTAATGTTTATTTTATTTTTTAAGATATTTGTATAATTTATCAGGTGAACAAGCTGTCTTCAGTAGTGATTCGTAATGTTAAGAAGTTGCTTGGGTGCCGAAATGTTGAAGCTTCAGAGATTAACTTGATCTTCGTAGTTACAACCCTTTCCAGCCTGACAATAGCTGGTGGCGCAGCAGCTTTTTCAAGGTAACATCCTCCATAAACTTCGTAAACTTTTGTATAATGCTAAATTATAGCAAGTGAACTTTTTAAAACTATCACCCCCAATTCAATTTTTATTTCATGTTCTAATTTAATTTAATATAAAGAAAATGTTGCACATGAAGAGAGAAAGTAACCAATCCTACTATTCTCAAATTAAATAGAATCCATTTTCCCAGATCTGAGGCCATCTTCGTTTGAGTCAGTGGAGAGGGTTGTAAGGCAAGGCCTGCGAAGATGAGTTTAAATGGAATGAAAATTACTGAAATGAGGTCTTGGACTGAAGAAATATAGGAGTCAAAGTGAAGGGAAGGGGAGTTAGGTGCAAAATAAGGACCTTTTTCAATTATGGGGAGGATATTGATTAAAAGGATTGGATTTTTTGGATGTTGGAAGGCTTGGTGGCACCCCAGATTTCTGCACCGTATGTCCAGATTGGTCGTAAAAAGTCTTTTACAGCGTTAGTTTGTGATCTGTTGCAAGCTTTGAGTTTCTTAAAATTTGAGTCTTCTAAAATTTTAGTATGATCGTCTCATGTAAGTCCTGAAAGATCCCAAATTAGTGAATGTAATTTGATAGTGGTATAGGAATGATGTAATTGGAAATCATTTTTCACGCTTGATTCATTTTTCCCATGTACCGCACCATTTCTGGATACTTTTAAGATGTGCATGCAAGTAGGTTTTTGGAGCAGTTTTGGGATTGTGGTGAGAAAATATGATAACTTCATCATCTAAAAATAGAGCTAGGAGAGTACTTGGATGGGTAGGGATGCCAACAGTGTTTAGATTGAATAGGACACAGACCTAAGCATTCTGCCTTGTAGAACTCCCACCTCCACTTGATAGTAATAGGAGTAATCCAATCTTTGCCAGGCCCTAAAGAAGCGGTTGTATAATTAGTACTTAAGAATCAGTTAAGTATTACTAGGAAGTATGGATTTGTGCTTAAACAAAAGACCACTAGGCTAGGTTCTACTTGACAGTAGAATGCTACATCAAAAGCCAAAATGGCGATTGAGTAGAATATTCAAGGATTCGATGGAATGCACCATACGTTTCAACAGAATTTTTTCTAAAATATTTTTTTTTTTTAAATACGTTAAAAAGTACAGGAAGAAAGTGATTAGGCTGTAGGATGATTGGGCACCTGGCGGTTTTTCACATTTGAGAAATAATACCATCTGTCTGAATATTTCGAGAGGAGGGGCAAGTTGTTTTTCCTTGTTATAGAAAGTGATTATATTTCTGGAACAATCTCCAAGAGCGGCATTTCTTTGCAGGGTGGGGCACTGCTCTCTGAACTTGTGGTGCTATCTGTAATAGATGAGTAGGTTGGGTCCGCTGTTTTAATCCTTTATACACTTAGCAATCTTTCTAGTTGGCAGGGAATAATTCTGCTGACATTGAGCACAAATGGCTGGAGTATTCCAGGATTTTTGGCAATCAGCACTCGTGAGAACAGTTTTGTCAAATCCCTCAAGAGGATGCGGTTTCTCAATTCTTATTTTACAATGGCAAAGTGAGATCAAACTTTAGATCTGCTGCATGTTTGGTGTAGCTTCCAAATTCACAAAGAACATTGGTAGTGAAGTTATAGAGGCAGTTCTCTCTTTTCTTGGGTCGGCTCATGACCACATTTACTCAACTTTTCTTTAAAGTCTTATTTGGAATTTTTATAAATAGTCATTTGTACTCAATTTTAAACTCTCAATATAAGAGAGTCATCATAAATGACTATTTATACATATAATAAAAAGATTATTCAAAGAACAGCCCTTATATCTAATAAAAAAAACAGATTAAAAACAATAACATGCCTTGAAAATTAATAAATACAGATAGATATGAGTTTGTTATGCGATCAACGTCTAGCTTATTTAATAGATATAGGGGCACACTCTTGGACGGAAATGCTTCCGTTTCTCCCCAGCCTAGTGCTTCAGGTTCGAGTCCTATATGGGTATAATACCATGCCCAGAGTCATAAGTGTTTAGAATATAGTAGCTATCTGTAAATAACCCCTCTCTCCATGAGTAGGGAGCTAAATTTTTGCAAGAGTAAGAAAATAAAGAGATATCATATAAAATATTAAGTAATAACTTGGTTTTTGTTTAATGTGTATCAATGAAAAGGGGGAGCAGAATTCACCCTCCTCTACTTTCTTAGAACTTTACCTACTTAGCTTCATCCTAAAATTCAGTAATTCATAATCATTTTCTTCCGGCTTCCATGCCCACATTTATTGAATGACTGTAAAACATTCATATTTTGTAATAGCACAGAACATTTAATTAAGCTTCAAATGTTAATAAATAGTTAATTTAAAATGAATAATTATAAAATTTTAGAATTTGCTATTAATCAAGGTATTATTATAAATTATAATTTTAATTTGTTATTTTTAAAGTTAGTTTAAAAATATTCCATGTATATTTTGCCATTGGGAAACAAATATATTAATTTTTATTTATGTTTATAAAACACTTCTTTAAAAATTTTAAATATATTTCCTCCAATACGATTAATTGACACAAACACCCACCCACACACACATATGTATTATAGTGATTTAAATAGACAGTAAATTTAAAACTTTTATTTTGAGATAAAATGTAAAATCATGTTCAAAATATGAATTAACTTTAGTGTAGAACATGTTCAGATAAACGAATGAATTATTATATTAAAATGACATTAGGTAAAAAAGCTAATAGTAAAATTTGCTAATCAACTTTAATTTATACAAGAAGATAAGTTTTCACTAAGTTTGGTAAGAATATTTCAAATTATTAAGATAAGAATAATTCGTTCATTTNCCATCCCTCATCGCTGCAGAAATAAAATACTTACCATCAATAAACTATGGAAATGTTTTTTTTACAATTTCACAGTGGTATCGAAACCAAACAGAATTTCAGCTTTGGTTATTTAATTGGTTTTTAAATTCAGACTTTCCATTTTATTTGAGCTCTAGGAGGTTTAATTTACTATATCATAATCAGATAACATCTATCTTTAGATATTTTAATTTTGATGTATTCAAAACCACTGATCATGTAGGGAGCCATATAGTGTAAGGACATGAGAATTTATATTGCCTCATTTGACTCAGTAACTGTATATATACATATATATATGTGTGTGTGTGTATGTTAAATCCTTATATAGAGTAAGGATAAGGATAAGGATAGGTAAGGATAGCTAAGGATAGGTAGGTCTTAAGAGTAGCTAAGGATAGGGTAGCTAAGGATAAGGTTAGGGTAGGATAGGATAGGAGAAGGATAGGATAGGGTAGGTAGGTGTAGCTAAGGAGTAGCTAAGGATAGGAGTAGATATATATATTATATATCACTATTTTATGTGATAGATAATATATATGTAATATATTATAGGGACTATGGATATAAATAAAATCATAAACTTATAAAAGCATTGAATTGAAGGCCCTTGTCTCTAACTATGGGTATAGAATTCTTATTAAATGACATTTCCTGACAAAATTGTGGTCTATAGTCTACCAAACCTCCTACATATCTGTTTGACACTAATTTTAATTTTAGCACTACCAGGTCCACCTAATGTTTTTGGACCACTTTGATTTAATGAGATAGTTGAATCTAGAAAGTTGTAGTAAGCCTAGTAAGCCTTTTTTAACATTCAAAACAGCTACTTGGACATAAATCTCCTATTTACTGTTTATTATTTAACAATCTCCAATTAATGATTGACTGGGATAAATAGAATAAGTGAACTGACATGTATAGATCATTAAAAAAAATTAGATGTTATAAATTCATCTCATAAAAATTATTTTAATAACTTAATATTTATTTTCTAATAACATAAGTAAAACAATATGGAATATTATTATTAATAATAATGAGAGTTGTAACACACAAAATACATTCTTTTAAAAATATGTCAGTACTTTACTAGAAAATGGCCTTTAAGTAATTAATAACCTAAACAAATGCTTCTTAAATAGTATTCATTCTATTATCAGTACTGTTGAAAGAAAAATAATGATTCTGAAAAGATAGGGTTAAGCAAGTTTATAAATGGTTGAAGTATGTCAAACTATCTGATAGTATAGGATGAACAATACTATCTATCATTTGTTGGCAGATATTAAACATTAATAAATGTTTGTTTATCAATAAATTTGATTATCAATAAAGGCAATTATCTATCTATCTAGTAGTAGTGTTTACTTCTAGCCAATTTCAGAAACCAAAATTATAGCTGGATATTATATTTTATATTTTTACACTAGATGATAGGCTTTATAATCCTGTAGACACCTATAATACAAAGAAGAATCAAGTGTAAAGATTGGCATTTTGTTTCGCATTATTCATATTTCTGTTTGGACAAATTAAAATTTGAACAATATTGTACTTGTGTAGTTAGCTAATGAAGTCATATATTTGTTCCTCATAAGATTTAGAATACTCTAAAATAATGTCAATCAAAAAGTAAAAGGGAGATTCATAACAACATCCTCATGAAAAATCTAAATGGTATGACCAGAAACTCAATAAAGTCTAAGTTTAATAATCAGCAGTACATCAGAACAAACTTGATTTATAAGTTAGCTTTGTTAAATCTAAACAAAAAAAAATTCACATTCATGCCATGACATGGTATCTCAAATTTCATTAGAAAATTTAAAACTGTGGCTGAAAGATGTATGATGTATTTGCGATTAGACATAGTTGAAGCTGACTTTTGCCAGTTTTAGGGCTTTGTATAATATTCATAGGTATGAAGCTGAATAAATGACCTTTAATATTATTACTTTTACTTTTTTAGCATAGTTAATTTCATCATTCCCTCTTTAATTATTGTATGTTAATTGAAATAAAGAATTTTAAAAACACTCAACTTATAGTACTTCCCCATAGGGTGTGATGCACAATAGTACCAAAGCCAACAACCAGAGGCAAGGCTTTTCAATTAGCAATTAGCTCTGTTATTCTCTTAAGAGGTGGGTCTGCTCTTAGGACTTCAGAAGCAATACCTTCCAAAGCATTGACAAGGAGTAATCTGTAAACCAACCCCTTGCACAAGAACTACAACTACTAGTAGATCCCAAGAACAAAATTGACTTATGGGATTAGTGAAATTGAATTGTAAGGTAAACAGGCTTTAATCCATTTACCCAATATTACAATCACATTTTGTCACCTTTAAGCTCAAGCCTCACTTCAGATTATTAATGTATGGTTGTTAAATTGGATTTAAATTAGTGTTTATAGATTTCATCTACTTCAAGAGTGTGCCTACCATAGAACTAGAGTGTATACTTCAAGAGTGCGCTTGCCATAGCACTAGTGTGAATTCTTCCTCTGGCAGTCAGGTTCTATCAGTAAAATATGTCCCTCTTCAAATGGAGTAGAAACCATGCCTATCTTGTCCTACACAAGAACTGTTCTAGATAGTTCTTCTCTCCACTTTTCTTCACTTAGTCTTCTTCCATAATCTATTGGAATTCCTTTGTTTTTGTACTTTGTTCCTGGTGGCTAGATGAGTGTTATTCCTTCCTTGACATGCTTCAGAGGTGATAGTGTATCCTAAATCTTATGGGCTTCACTTATTTCAGATGGTTTTGTGTTATTTATAATACTAAAAGCTCCACCTCGATATATATCTCACTGTGATCCAATTATTCAGTTTGGGAGCTAAATTCTTCTTTGTGAGATTATTCATCCCTTCCATTTGAGTCTCCTAGACACCTAGGTCTTGGCACTTTTGTTAGATCACAGTTTTCCAAGGAGGTCTGCTTATTTATTGTAAATCCCTTCTCAGCATAGACATTTATAGTCTGGCAGTTTCTATAAGTCCTTGAGGGAAAAGGTTTGCCTTATGAGATGAGGGTTTTATAAATTTATGAGGTGTATCGAATCACATGTGAGAACTTAATGCATTCATTGTCTTTTGAAATTTGCAATTTTTATATCATTATTCACAATTTGTCAATTTCAGAGAATTTGTATTCAGTAAATATTCAAAATAACCATATGATAATATATGCATTCTTCTAATCAAGATAATACAACTTTTAAAAAAATATAATAATTTTATGAAACAGAGATTTTGAATTTATTTTCATTTTAGCTGTAATCCTTTCCCTTAATATAGCCTTTTTTATTTATGTTTGTACAGTAAATAGAACCATTTAAGTTTTTGTTGGTTCCCTGAGCCTTGAGACAGTCTTCTTTAAAGATTTTTGATACATTAAAATATTAGTGAAATATATTTAAAACGCAAGTTAAAATGTCTCAAAATAATTTGAATTGGAGTCTCGCTTCTTTGTCTCTTGATAGAAGAGAGCTATTGCTGAGTTCTGAAGTGGCTAAATAAATCTAAACTGTGTTTATGAGTGTGGAGGAGTCCTATTTTTTTTGCTCTGGAGTATAAAATCATTGAGTACAACAATTCAGTAAAGCATGAACATTCTTGATAACATTTAACATATTTTATAGAAGAAAATATATTTCTAATTAATTTTATAGGTATGAAGGATGGTCTTACTTTGATTCAGTTTACTACTGTTTCATCACACTTACAACAATTGGTTTTGGAGATATGGTGGCTCTCCAAAAAGATGATGCCCTTGATAAGAAACCTGAGTATGTTGCTTTCTCACTCATCTTCATTTTGTTTGGACTGGCCATTGTAGCTGCCTCTCTTAATCTTCTAGTACTCAGATTTGTCACTATGAATACAGAGGATGAAAGAAGAGATGAGGCAGAAGCACTACAGGTAATAAAAATTAGATGTTAAAAGTTTATCAATTAAATGGAAATGTGTGAAAAAATAACTTTCCTTTACCTTAAAATATTTTAAACCATAATTTATGAAGTAATATACATTTATTATTAATTTATTTTACAGGTTAATTTATTTATTTATTTTAATATTTATAATTGCTTCTCATTAAAAAAATTTGATCAATAAAGCCATTGCGATAAACACTTTGCTCTTTTTCTCCTCTCAATTTTTGTTGTATTTCCAAGTAGCTTTGTAAATTGAGGCCATGTTGATGAAGTCTGAACAGGTATAATAGCCATAAGTTTACTTCTTTTACTTCTTTATTTGGTAAAGAACTAAAATATTATATTAAAATGTTAAAATTCTTATCTGAAAACTAAGAAATAGTTTTCATGAAATTTTAAGTTTAGCCTGTGCCCACCCATTTAAAGTACCTAAAAACATATATGATTAAATCTATCCATTTAAGAGGATTATTTTAAAAATTGGAAATTTTAAAATAGCTGGAGCTCCAAGACTGTTACTCTACCATCCTTAAGTATTTTTCATAGCATTTTTTCATATAGTATATGACAAATGCCATGAAATCTATAACATTCTATATATTTATGAAGAAATGTTTTATCATTCTAATAGTTTTCATCCTATTCCATCATTTTTATGTCAAATATATAACTTTTAAATTCTTAATAGTTTCTAATTTAATTTTTTTAAATTGAAATAAAAAATGATATTATTCATTTCTATAAGCATTTGAAAGTATACATTTTAAGGTAAAAATGATTTCAGTTTCTAATTTAATTTTTTTCTTTTGAAATAAAAAATGATATTATTCATTTCTATAAGCATTTGAAAGTATACATTTTAAGGTAAAAATGATTTCACTTTCAGGAGGAATGTTGATATTTTGTTCATTTTTACCAATATTTAGTTAGTTGTACTTATCTGACATCTTGATATTCTAGGTAAATATGTGATTTGTAAACTACTGAATAATAATAATAATAANTTTCATCCTATTCCATCATTTTTATGTCAAATATATAACTTTTAAATTCTTAATAGTTTCTAATTTAATTTTTTTAAATCTCCAAATTTTATAAATCTTTTATAAAGATGGCTTTTACAGTAGACTACTTAATGACATAATAACATAGTAGTCATGTGTTTATCTACTTCATTTGATTACAAACTAACTACTATAATAAAATTATAAAAATGGAAAACTACTGAACTTATTGGGAAGAAATTTAAAATGTACACCAATCTCTGTGAACTAGCTAATTTCATATAATTATGATCATAAGAAAGGAAAATATTAAGGGATAAAATGTTAAAATATTTATGATTTCAAAGTTTCAGGGTTATTTAATAAATAAAGAGAGTTCAATAGGTTTAATAAATATATTAAACATAATATTAACAGAACAAACGACATGAACACCAAGGGCTGTGCCAGGCGCTAACAACCTATATCAGATAATCATAGAGGTTCACCTATCAATATACTATGTTCAAAGAGATTATTCCTAACACACCCCCTCAATTGAAACATTATAGTTTATACACCAAAAAACAAAGATTTAATTGGAAGCAACTAAAAAAAAATTAACATTTGAAACATTAAACAGTTTATGAGACTGTGGACAACAACAAAAAAAACTTGAAATACTTTTATTCAATTAAAAATTCTCTGAATGTTTTAAATTTTACATACATCAGTGGTTTTGTGAATATGTCTGCAATATTTTCTTCAGAACTAATGTAGTCTATTAAAATGTTCTGGTTTTCTACAAGTTCTTTAACAAAATGATATTTGATATCAATATGCGTGGCTCTTTTTGAGTTCTCCGGATTTTTAATTTGAGCAATTGCGCTATTGTTATCGACATATAATCTAGCACTCACTTCACCACTCTTAAACTCATTTAACAAACCGAACAAATTTACCACTCCTGATCAGCGATACTAGCAGCAATGTACTCTGCCTCCATTGTTGATAGCGCAACGCAGGGTTGTTTTCTTGAGTGCCACGCCTTCTTCATACCGTCTTCCTTCATAGTGAAAACCCATTTTGTCGAGATGGCCTTCTCTCCTTCAGGCACGTCTTCAGGAGTCCATGTCTTCATAGTTTCGTGAGCAAGTAGTTCTTTGTTGATGGCTTCTCTCCATTGACTGTCTTTGGTTGCTTCTTCAAAATTCACAGGAGTTTCTTGGCTCAATAACAATAGGCTGAATAAACCTCGTAATCTTTTAAATATTTGGGCTTTACCTTTTTCCTCTTTACTCTCTTTTCCTCTTTTTCCTCAAAACCATAGAAGTCTTCTTTCTCTTCTTCAAAATTATTTTCTACAGAGTCTACTTCTTGTTCTTTATTTTTGTCTTGATTATTTTCTTCTCGTTGTCCTTTATTTTATTGTTTATTTTAGGATTATTATCAAACCTAAAATTATTTTCGTCAAAGGTGACATCTCGGGAAACATAGACATTGTTTGTTTCAGGGTCCCAAATTCTATATCCGTTAGCACCATAGCCCACAAATATGTCAGGCTTGGCTCTAGGATCTAATTTATTTACCAGAGGAAGCTTTTGTGTCCAAGCCTTACATCCAAATGCCTGCAGCCTACTTAAATCATCTTTTCCAGAGAAAACATCTGTCGGGATTTTTCCTCCAAGTGCAATTGTTGGTGAACGATTTAACTGGAAGGCTGCTGTCCTTATAGCTTCACCCCATAGCGTTTTGGGCAAGCCTGTGTCCACAAACATAGCTCAAACCTTGTCCATTAAAGTTTTATTTATTCTCCCACTTACACCGTTCACAGATTGTGAGTAAGGAGCCGTATATTCCAATTGTATACCATTATTTTGACAAAAGCTTTTAAAAATAGCAGACCTAAATTCTCCACCATTGCCAAATCTAATAAGGCTGACAGAGTTCCCCATTCGGTTTGAAAGTCTTTGATAAATCTCATAAGATTATCTGTAGCTTCGCTTTTGTTTTTCATTAAGTATATAACACAGAAATGTGAAAAGTCATCAATTACACAAAGATAATATTTCTCACCATTCAACAATCTTGATTTCACAAAGTCCAGGGTTAGGTCGGTGTCAATCGCCTCCAAAACCGTAACAACTTCATCATATTTCTCCGGTATGGTGAGCAACAAGTGGCAAACGAAAGTCCTCTTCCAACTTGGATCCCATCGCTTCCAGATCTCGCACCAAGGAGTCAAACTTGTCGAAGTGTTCTTGAAGCGACGTAGTACACTTTAAGTCTCTTCCGTACGGTGAGTTTTGAAATGGAGTTAGCATCTCTCCTCCAGTTTTAGCATCTCGGGCATAGTCGATATGGCGATCCGTCACGCAGTTAATCACCAAGTTCTTCGCTTTCCTTTCCGCTTCTTTATCTGCCGCTGTTTTAGCTTCCCATTCTTCTTTCATCGTGTGCTCAACTCTCCTTTCTTCTAAAAGGCACATAACTCTAAATTTCCAGTTTTTATAGTTTGAGTCGTCCAACTGAGGGTACACGGTTGACGACGCCATCTTAACTTCTCACAGCACGTGCGCAGAACAGATACCGGTAAAACCGACTCGGAGCGAAAACTACACTATTCTCGAATACTTTCACGGATTTACACAGCCTGGGCCCATAACCTGTCTCCACTGAAAAGGAAAGAAAAAGAAAAACCAGTCTCACACTGGTTTGGGTGCCTGGACATGAAGGAGTACATTGTATTGAGGCTGCTATCAGTGACTAAGATAGGCACTCAGGGAGCCATGGACTCTTCTGCAGTATGTCTAAACCTTTCGTCGAAAAAGAAAAAAAATCCTGGAATACAGAAAAGTCGATTGCATACTGGTTACACAAAGTATAATTTTGGCACTCTAATGCAATTATCAGGGTAAATTATACATGGTCAAAATACTTCCTACTTACCTGAGTTTACTACTCTCAGAAATCACTTAAATAAAATCACTCTAGAAAATTACTTGATCTGTTAACTACACTTGGAGGATGAGAAGACTGTGGAGCATTAGATACGACAATAAATCTGTTATACAAAAACATTATCTTTGCAAGGGCAGTCATATGTAGGGGATGATCCCAGATCTTTTATGCTTTACTAAGTGCCTCTTGTTTCTTAACATTATATGCTAAATAGTGTTAGATACAAAAAATTTCAAAATCATCAAACATATTGAGACTTAGTTGTGTAATATTATATTTTCATTATACTAATCCTGAAGCTTGTCTTTTCAATTTTGTGTATGCTAAGTGACTCTTTTCCATCTAAGAAAAGTGAAACAGTTGAATAAACAGATGTTTTGAAAAACTCACTTGGTTTACTTAGATTACTGAGCCATTTCAGTTCATAGTTATCCTATGTTTACTGTTTCAAAATAATGTTGGGAGATTAAGATTTCTTTGGAATACCAGAAGTTATTTTAGAAGGAGTACAGAAAGAAACAAAAGAACTGCTATCGATTAAATCCCATGCTAAATATGAAGTGGAGTATGATTAGTTTTGTCAATGGTTAAAAAGAAAATGTTGAAGTTGTTCGTGATGATGTCTTGCTGGTTTGTCTGTCAGAAATAGCAAAATCGTAAAGCCACTTACTTTTTGGTCTAAGTTTTCTATGATCAAATTTTGTTTCTCTTTTAAAGATGTAAATATACATAACTGATGTAAATAAGTTCACAAAATGTTATGCATATTTTTTTTTAAAATTACTAAACAGCAAAGAAATCTAAATATTAACAACCGATGACATAATCAAATTTATGATTAATACCGAAATGAAAAATGGTTTTAACAAAATTGATTTTGTCTTTCGGAATTTTCGAGAAATGTAGAACTGACAGGTCAACAGGTCGTTGATAAACTGTGAAACATTCAAACGGAGAGTTTGTTGACCGTAGATATTATTCTAAGATGATTTTAGTTGGGGTTCGGTCAAGGTAGATCCATAAAACACAAATTTAAAAAAAATGTATTTTTTAACAAAGGATTATCTGCCAACGTTTCGGCTTACATTGTAAGCCATCTTCAGGGCTATCATGAAGATGAGAGAGGACGTCCTGTCCCTAAGTTCACCCACATTTCCATGACTGAGTACAGTAAAACAGTACATTTCCATAGTCAGTCATGGAAATGTGAACTTAGGGACAGGACGTCCTCTCTCATCTTCATGATAGCCCTGAAGATGGCTTACAATGTAAGCCGAAACGTTGGCAGATAATCCTTTGTTAAAAAATACATTTTTTTTAAATTTGTGTTTTATGGATCTACCTTGACCGAACCCCAACTAAAATCATCTTAGAATAATATCTACGGTCAACAAACTCTCCGTTTGAATGTTTCACAGTTTACAACCTTTTTACAGATGACTCTGAATTTGTGAAATGTATGTAAGCGGAACTTTATCAGGAATTAAAAAATCATTACCCAACAGAGGGCTAAATTTATGTAATAACAGCAATTAGGCAATCTATAAAAATATTAATATTTAATAGTTTACTTTTCTCAGAACATAGTTGTTTGATTTGTAAACAGTAGTTGAAATTTGTTACCTCTTACCTTAAAATAATAAAGAAATCATCACAAAAATGTCCAAAAAGTTTTTTATTATTAAATTTGAGCAGTATAATGAAAAGTAATTTTCATGCTTTGTACGAAAAGTGATTCACTGTGCATGGTCGAATTTCCAGTAGTGTCCTACTGATGAAAATAACTATTATCAGGATTTATATATATCCTTGTAACAATACGATCATCTTGGAATTACCTTCATCTAGTTTGAACCAAAAATTTTTTTCAAGCTTTGCAATTGAAAACCTAAACACGGACCAGTTTATATATTAAAAAAAGGGGGTAGCACCCCCTAAATTTTGTTCTTAATGAGCATTTTTGAAAAAATGTTATTGAATATATTTTTTTTTTAATAACTTATCAGACTTGTCCCGGTAGCATAAGTGGCAAATGCACCGGCCCGGATAGCAGGGGATCCAGGTTCGAGTCCTGGCTGGGACAGTTAGATTTTTTATACTGTTCCCTTGCACTAAAAATTATCTAAATTTACGTGGGATTAAAGACCACAAAATAAACAATATTTATAAAGTTATTGAATATATATCTTATAAAATTACAATATACTCCTTTTTGGTCGTATATAAGTAATGCTGATAACAACGAAGATATTAAGATTTTAAACTTAAGTCTCCCCCTAAGTCCTCCTCATCCCTGGCTGATTTTAGCCATTAATGACTCATCCTTATCTACTTAGATAACTACTCACTAACTAGCTATCTTAACAATTTATGTTTTAATTTTTTAAACTGAATATATTTGATTTTTTAGTGTTATAGATTATTATGTTATGTTTATTTAATGAGATATTTTTAAATTACTGCTATAAATTTATTTAATGTATAAATGGAAAAAAAATCAGATAAAAAATGATTATATATTAATATATTTTGGGCATGCAGGTCTAGGTAATGATGCTTTTAACATTGAAAGGTTTATTAGTTCTGTTGAATGTGTATGTATAACTTTTTACTTATACATCTCCACTCCAGCAAACACAAAAAAATTTATTTAATTATTCATTATTTATAAGTCAGTTTTGTCTGTATCTATCACTGTTGGGGGCTAATAAGATAGGCTAAAATGTTGGTAGTAAAATATAATATGATTTCTTTCAAACTTCTTTCATTTTGTTCTATCAATATTCTAATTCATAAAGATCTATAAACTATTATACAGATATAAGTATTGACCATACAATATGGTAGATAAAGTATTCATTTCTAAGGCTAAAATATGTGTGTAGCTGTAAATCTACTTTTAAGAAAGAAAAAAAAATAATGAGTTATTAGATGTGGTTAATATTTTCAGGCTGCGCAAGGAGCAGTGAGGTTAGAAGGAGATGTGATCACTGCTAATGGCTCATTGACAAGTGGAAGACCTATCGGGGAATCCAGCTCACTTGGAGATGGTGGTGGTTCCGTGTGCTCCTGCACATGCTCCTGCGTTCCGAGGCCAAGGTTCGCCCCTCCACCCCCACCAGTGCCCTTAACTCCTGCGATTTCTTCACACCGCTCGTCCATATGACCAAGCAGTCACTTTCATTCACTTCAAGTTTATTTTCATCCCTGTCGAAGAGACAATTGTTACCTGTGTCATTTTCTCATCTTTTTAAAACATGATCATGAAGAAGACATACTGGTAGCTCTACTCACTAAGTTTCTATGTCAACAATTTTTATTGTTGGTTATTCTTGAGACTAAGAAAAATAGTAAGAAAGGTATGATGAAACTCATATTCTTTATTTGTAATATGTGAAATGACTTTTATGACTATTATTTATTAGAAATGTAATTCTGTATTTGATTATTTTGTTTTATTCTCCAAAAGACGTTTCTATTTTTGTATAATTAAAAATATATGTATAAAGCAATATAAAGTTGCACAAATGAGTAGTGTTTAGACTCAAAGACAGCTTCACAGTTTTTTCAAATTATATTACATTGAAAAAACACAATAATATATCAAAAACTATAATATACATGATTACAAAATTTTAACTTGAAAATAAGAGGTCAATCATCGATTATTTCCCCCTCATCAGAAATAATTTTCAAAAGCTATATTATTACTTTTAGTTGTCATATCTGCTTCTCTCTAAGCATTATTTTTCTCCAATTTGTTAAATATTACGGAAAATTTAGAAAAGTTTAAAGCATTTATATTAAGAACTACTTAGTTACTTATGGAACTTAGAATCACTTATATTTTTATTAATAGGATCGAAGTTCAGGACTGACTTACTTTCATCATATCTGTCTAACTATAAAGATTTTGCCAGCAGTGTTCTATCCATCCTTCCACTGTAAACTACCAAGTACCAAATAACTAAGTCACCATTTTCAAGCATCTTACTTCCTGAATAACAGCCATACCTAGTTTATATTCCTTTATCACCTTTTCATGAAAACTTTTTTTACACTATTGGAATCAGCCAGGAACTAAAATATTACCTTTTACATACAAATCATGTACACATAATTTACTACCCAAATCATATGGGGCTAATTACTATTACTAATTAGTATCTTTATTATCTCATGCAGTTTTAATTTTAATCAAATATTGATATATTATTTTAATAGATTTTTAAAGAGAGATATAATGATTCCTATTACTACGAAACATTTACTATTAAACACAAACAAAATCTTATTTCACAACAAGTAAACTTTAAGGGGGACTTCAAAGAAATTTAACATTCAATAAAATGGCATTTTATTGTCATTATCATTCATCTTACAGAATTTCAAAATTTCATAAAATATAGGAATGGTTTACAAAAAATATTATTTTGACCAATGTACACTTCTTTGTTATTAAACTTTAATTGTAAAAAGTTTGTTAATCGGTTTCAACTTCATATTTGTGTAATTAAAATTATTTGCAGTCTTTGAATCTGAACATTTTTTAATGTAAAAATAGTAAAAACTATTCTTTTTTTTATAGCTTTGCTAATTTGATGTTTGTAATTATGTATTTGAAAGGGAAGAAGAAAGCTATGGAATTAATATTCACCATAATTCCCTGAGAGGGTATGGTGTTATCAGTTCATTAGCTGAAATATCTTATCTTAACCTCATTCTCCCCTCCCCCCTTCAAAAAAAAAAGAAATAAAATAAGTTTCATTTTTCACTATTTTTAAGTTTTATGAAAACTGTGCAATGGCTCAATCTAATAAGTTAAGCCAGCAACACATTATATATATAT
>KZ807180.1:539246-554784 GCA_000696205.2 Oncopeltus fasciatus | reverse complement strand
AAAAAAAAAAAAAAAAAAAAAAAAAAAAAAAAAAAAAAAAAAAAAAAAAAAAAAAAACATTAAGCAGAATATTTAAGAATTTAATTTTGAGGGTTGGCTGATTCTCTTATTTAAAATATAGAAATCAAATTTAGTAGTTGAGCTATCTATCGTAAATTTTTGAATAAATGCTTTTTTCACTGAAATGAGATTATGAGGAGGAGGGATTCAAAGATTGACTAAAATTTACCAATACAATATATTCCTTGTAACTGGTGTTATAAAAAAATGTATAGACTGTTATTTGAGTAAATTTAATTTTCGAAAAAATTTATATCCTAAAAGATTTGTAATATAAACACTTATTAAACTAGATATTTGTGAGTGTATGATGAAGGTTGAGCACTTTACTTTCTTTGTCACCTTATACAACCATTGCTCTCTTTTACTTTCCCACTTTAAAAATCAAATAAATCATATTTATTTCTATTTGTGTCCAACTTATATGAAGCAAGGCAATCTGCTTAGCTTATGTAGGTTGACGGACTTTAGGTATAATATAATCTTTTAATAAACATAACCAGAACTCAATGGACTGACTACATCACAAGTGTAGGAGAGAAGAGAGGAAAAAATTGGAATGCCATGAGGGTGCTGGCTCGAGACCGGGAGGCTTGGTTTGCCTGGACTGAGGCACCTCCACGCTGAAAGGTACTAAGGAGGAAGAGAAAGAAGAAGAAGAATAAACATAACAGAGATAGCCCACACTAGTTCCTCTAATATAATTATTTTCTTTCACCATCACCCTCCTAACACTTACAAAATAATTCCCAACATTTTTGTGTCCTCAGACTTCAGTTTACTAAGATCTTCCTTAAAAGTGACCAACTAATTAGATACTAGTGTGATACACACACACTAATAAAAGAAACAAAACAGTTATTAAGGAAAAAATCGCATAAGCTGTCAAAATATGTTCATTCTTTAGTGATCTTTATTACTACTGTTCCATGCCCTCATATTGATGAGCAAATCATATCCTCATTAGAGTGCAAAGACAACCTCCTTAAGATTTTCATTAGGTTTATATTTCTTTACAATTATTCTTTATAATACAATAAAAATACTTAAAATTAACAACATTATTACATCTTCCCTTAATTATCTTGCCACTAAAGATCCATAAGTCCTTCCTTTTCTCTCTACAAATCCTCACCCAGCTTAATCCTTGTCATTCAGAACTCCCTGCAACTTAAATAGTAAGTAATGAAATTTGCTATTTCCCTGATTTTATCCTTGTCTTTCTTGATGCTGAATCACTTTTATCTCTCTAGCCTATGAGACATATTTATTTAAAAAAATTATTTTAACCCAAAAAATCCACTTTTCACCTATGCTTGGTATTCATAAAAAAAATATAAAAATTAACATTTTGTATGAATTCCAAAAACTTCCTAAAAATAACTCATACTCTTTTCTATATATACTAATAATTGGAACTCAAAACTTAGAATAATAAAACAACACTGTACAGGACATTACAGCGCACCAACCTGGACAAATAGTTCAAAGCTCAGTGAAGCCGCTAAGTCTTCTAATATCCAAAGAATTCTAAAGGGTTATTATGACTACCAATGGATATAGAACTATCATACCTTCTATTATCCGTCTTCATTGGTTTCTGCAAATCATCTTCTGTTGGCTAGCCAAGTTGGATAGTTCCAAGGAATTCAATACAAAATCCCCAGAATTATCGCAAATGCTCTCTATACGTAACTCTTCCCTTTACCATGACTTTAATATACCTTTATTCCAGGACTTCATTCCCCACTGCTCCTCGCTTTTCCATTGTCAACCAACATACCACTCAAACACATTTGCAACTGTATTTCATATCTCCCCAACAGCTGCAAAAACAGATGGACTTGAGACCTCCTGAGGTCTTTTTAATCTTATCTAGATGCATTTTCAGTATGCTTCTTTTCCATTCTCTCTCATTTTTTTTCTTATAAATTTCATAGTTTCCAAGTACAAATAAATGATTATGTCCATCAACATAATAACTATTCGCATTAACAATTCATTAAACCTCACCATGACCTATTGCTTCTTCTTCACCAAAGGTTGACACGAAATTAAAAAAAAAAAAATCTCCCCCGATCCTTTTGAAGGAGCTAAAAAATATTAAAAGATAACCTAAGCAGCATATTTCCTATGTTGTATATATATATATATATAAATAGTTTTTCAAGTCTCTCTAGCAGGAGAGAACAATAAGTGTAAAAATAATGACCCCTCAATTTTACTCTATAATAGAAAGGAAGAGTATGGCGCTCACATATTGTAGGTACATTCATAAATTTCTTTCCAAACATGCGCTAAGAAGAAAAAGTTAGTACATACCTATTATGTTCTATACTATATTTTTTAACACAAATGACATTGAAGATATAATGATTATAATTTTCAGTCACCCTGTAAACTTTCTCTTTCCCTCATTTAATTTCCACCAAAAGTGAATTCCTTTCATTAGCACCACTAATCCCCACTACAGAGAGCTCTAGTCGTGACACTGATCTTTCAGCAGGATGTTTATTTATTAAACACTCCTGGGGCAAAAATAACATTGCTTTAGCATTGCATTTTGCATGAAAATATGACTCCCCATACCCTTGCCTAAATTGATTCTAGAGATTTAAATTTAAATTTTTTACACATATTTACCAATCCTACTAGGAAAAGCTGAAAATATGGTCCTTTAAAAGTTTAATGTATGTCAGTGTGTGTCAATATACAGTCTAGTGTCTGCAATTTCAAAATAATGAAACCAAATTTGGTTTTAAACTTATTTTTGAAAGCCATTAGTTTATTAGCAGCTAAAACTGGTTAAGGGAGACATGGAATTTAGATGTTGGTAAAAATTTAAAATCTTAATACTTTGTTATTATTAGTGTTACAAAAAAGTTTCCACTAGATCATTTGTATCTAATACAACTTTCTAATTCTATAGTCTGTAACATAANTAATTATATATATGTTTGTGTATACATACTTTTTTTTAAATATTCTATAAGATTCTCGGTAATTGTATTATTTTTTAATTTTCAAAATGCTCTACATATGTTTTTAATCGCTTGTTTGTAGTCATCATTGAACCAGGGGACATTATAGTGTTTCTGGTCTCCTGTGGATTGTGGGACAGTTCTTTTTTTAGGTGTTTCGATAACTGCTTACGGGGGATCAGTGCGTCACCTATGTCAGTGTCATTTGCTCCTGAGTCATCTGTTGGTGTTTATAGTGCATCTATATTTGGACCAATCAGCTTATATTTATTAGCCACATTTTTTTTCTCTCTCTTTATCTTATTTTGTTTAATATTAATATATTTGATTGGAAAGTGGTCACTTCCATGAAGAAGTGTCCATGATAAGATTTGGTCGAGTGAAGTGGCAATGTCTTTTGTGGTTAAATTACTGGAACTTAAGAAATTTAGTTCTCCAGTATTAATCAAATTTAGATTATACCTTAATAAATATTGTATTTTTTGTGGAATTTAATCCCACATTAATTTTATACAATAAATGCAAGGAAATAGAATAATTATATGTCCCGGCTGAGACAGTAAGATTTTTTATTCTATTCCCTTGCCTTTATTCTATAAAATTAATGTGGTATTAAATGCCACAACAAAAATAATATAAAAATAAATAAAAAGCAAAAAAACGGGAGTCTAATAAATAGCTGACAATGTTAGCTTCTTCGAGCATAAAACGATATATTCGTCTTTCTCGGGGGTTTAAATAAATTATCTGGTTGGCCTTGGTGGTTTAAATGGTAACATGCCCGCCCGGCAAGCATATGATTTTGGATCGTATCCCAGCTAAGGCAGATTTTTTTATTCTAATCCCTTGCATTCATTGTATTATATTATATCGGTCATGACATTCCACTATTATTTTACCTTTTGTATTTGTAAAGGTAGACCTTTTAATTAGTAGTTTATTGATTTATTTATTTATCTATAATCTGCTGGGAGATAGATATTGAAAATAAAGAACCTGTTTGAAGAGTGTATTTTAGTTTTATTACTTTCCACAGGGACTATCTGAGAGTGATCAGATTTAGTTATGGCTGGGATTTTGGTACATCTTCTCTATAAGTATCCTAACCTTTGTCAGTAAATTCATCAGTCGGTCGAAAGTAAGTTTCTTGGAAAACAACAACAGAGGGATTATATTCAGTAATAATTAATTTCAAACCTTTAAAAAATTTAACTTCTTTACAATTCCATTAAATATTTATCATGAAAAAAATATCTGCGTAACCTAAGGAGATTTCCTATGTTTTATTAAATATGGACATAAATACAAGTAAGTGACAAAATTAATTTACAAGCCGGAGAGAACAATAAATTTTAATACTATGTGCACAAAATTTAGACCTACCTAAACTCTCCGGGAAGGTAGAGTGGGAGATGCGCTCACTCATTGTAGTTAAATTCATGAATGTTTTTCCTTAATTAATTTTCATTTAATTTCAATGAATAGCCTAAACAATAAATTTGGTTTTTATACTTCAAAAATAAGAGGGCTCACCCAATACTTAAAGTTCTTAAATTCTTTCTTAACATAAGATTTAGAAAAATGTTATAGAATAGAAATGCTACGTAATTAAATTTTACACCTCTTTTGTTATGTAATTGATCTTTATTACTGTAGTAATAACAAAGATATTAAGATTTTAAATTTTGGACTCCCTCTACCCCCCCCCCCAACTTCATCCGCGACCTATTGCAGGTATAAACGAACTTATTCAACAGTTTGCTTAAAGAAGCTCAATACTGATTTTGGTTTCAAAATTGAAGATGTTCAAGCGCGTAAGGACAAATATGTTTATTTACACATTTATTTCAGTTGAGCTTTTTAAAAAGTTGCTCAATGGGACTAACTTGATTTATATACTAGAAATCTACTAAATGTTTAATAAGATAGCTTAATAATAATTAAATATGGTGAATTCTCATAAATAAAAAAATTACTTTTATACCTACTAGCGTACACATGTGCTGACAACTAACAGACACATTTGTTGACGGATGAGAAATTTATTTGCCGCAGAAATGTCATGCCTATACACAAATTAATGAATAATAAAAAATATTGAATTCACATATCTGCCGAAAGAAAATGTATATAATATATAAATATTAATTTTGTTATCACAGTTAAAGTTAAACATTTAGATACTTGGTTTCGGTGGAAAATGACTTCATTGTTAGTGCAATATTTTTTTCCTTTTCTTATTTTGGATTCAGTCTATTTCTCTGAACCAGGTCAGAGTAGTGGGGAAAGGAGTGTTCTTGGGTCAAAATCGGCAAAGATTTTTCTTAACCAAGGTTTTAGATCAAAGTTCTAATTTAAATTAGTTAAAATCTCAGCATTGTACTACACATCACATAGCATATCATAATGATGATAAGCTGTTATCTAGCTATGTTGTTAAAATTACTCTTCTGCTGTTATCTAGTTTTTCATGTGTGACTACAATCACTGATACTTGCTCAGGAGACTTCATTTCTAAAAGTTTTTGGGCCTATTGTTACACATTGTACCAAAAGAGAGCTATTCCTGATTTTTCCCCTTGTCGTTATTAATGTGAATAAATCAGACATTCTACCTCCCCTCTTTCATTTTTTTAGAACAAATTTTATAGGTTATTATTTAGGAAAAATAGTGCTTTTTTAAACTATTAATGCGGGGGAATAGAATAAAAAATCTATCTGTCCCAGCCAGGACTCGAACCTGGATCTCCTGATTTCCGGGCCGGTATGCTAACCATTACACCACCGGGACAAGCTAGATAACTTATTAAATTCTTAACACACTAGTGAGAGTCTAAACCTACGAGAAAGACAAATACATCATCTTATGCTCAAAGGAGCTGGCATTGTCTAGCTATTTATCGACTCTCGTTATTTTCTTTTTATTTTCATTTATAAATATTAATTTAGTTGTGGCTGGGACAGATAGATTTTTTATTATATTCCCTCACATTAATTGTTTAAGATTTACGTGGGATAATATACCACAACAAAATTAATATTTATAAATAGTTTGTTTTATTCGACATTTCAGACACAGGGTTTCCACCAATCCCTCGGGTTTTAGCAAGTAAACATTAATTTTTAAAAATATTCTAAAAATAGACAAAGAAAATTGATTGAATGTTTAAAATAAATTTAAAGATAAAAAAATGTAAAACTAAATAAGAGCTCTGCACCTTATAACTAGCTAATGAATTAATAATAAGTCACTTATGAGGGGTCATATGAGGAGAGAAGGTGACCAATGAGGAAGCAATATACAGTCATATGTTTCAAGTAAAATTCCTGATGAGGCTTATCAAATTAAAAGGCTTCCTCCAAGAATACAAAATTGTAAAAGTGGAGGAAGAATACATATTTTTTATCTATCACTTAACAATTTATTTAATTACATAGAAATTACAGCCCTAAGTGTGATTACATTGAATGTAACTTTAAACTAAATTAATAAGGCAAAATAATTTTCTTGAATAGTTAATATATATTATAAATTTATTATGGCTATTATTATTATTATTTAATTAGATCTTTGTAAATGGCTTCAAACATTTTAGTGTGACAAAAGTCAACAAAGGTAGACTTCTAAGATGAAAATGCACACAGGCAACTAATAAAACCCTTACTGCCACCAAACTAGCAAAACAAATTCTGAAGGTTTAACAAGCTTAACCTATAAATTTTAAATAATTATACATTAATTTCATTTTTGTCTCAGGAATGTCACGCTTACAAAAGAAACCTGGTTGAGAAATAGATGGAAAACTTAATTATTCTAGTATAACATTGATGGGGTTAGTATAGCTAACATTTGCAGAAATTTAATATAACTACTAAATAGCTATTTATCTTACTCTTTGTTCAATGAGTACTATAATTTTAAAATTAATAAATTCAAAAGAATAAAATATAGACAAAATTACTATAAGTATAATAAATTTTTCAATAGTATTCTAATAAAACATGAAAGATGAATGCAAATAATTTTCTTTTTTTACTTCCAAATAAAAATTACAAATTACTATCCTGGGAAGAACACTTAGCAGCAGAAAGAGGCCATAGGTTGAGTGACCTTGATTTTGAGCTCTGTCATCATTTTTTGGACTTGCCATAGATTCAAGCCACTCCATTAAGAATTAAGGTTAGACCTCATCTTATTTGAGTTGTAAAAATGGTTTAAAAATTAGCTGAATAAGGATACACATAAAAATAACTTAACAAGATATTAGCATACTATATTACAAGCATGCATTTGATTTAGTCAATGAATTTTAACACTTTGTTCAGAGAATAAATAGTTAATTTAAATATTAAAAAAAAAAAGCTTTTGAATAGTAATTATATATTTTTTAANTTAAATACATATAAATTATAATCAAGTATAATTCCTAATTAATATTAACCTGCTGAAAAATTTATTTATTAAAACACCTTAAATTATTATTAATATTTAATAAAAGAATTCTTAATTTCCATTGTGTGAGTAAAACCAAGGAAAGAAAAACAAGTGAACACTCTCAATAAATATTGTTCATAAAGCCATCACTGAAAACCATTTCAATGCAGAAAGGGCAGCTTCACTTAATGCTGAATCATCATCACTTCCTCTCCCAAAGAAAGTAGCTTCATTTAAGCCTTTCAGCTGAATAGATATAAGCTTGCCAAAGTTGGGTATAGTTTTCAATTCTAACATATTCCAATGCAATTCCAATTGGAGAGCTAGTGCTGAAAATTCAGATAAGGGATCTTTAATATTTTTGAAAAATTCTTCATCGGCTACTTTCAGCCTCTCTAGTAATTCTGAATGTGGATAAATGTCATCTTTCAATATTAAATCATAGTTATCAAGGGGGGTTCCTAAGGGGACAGTTTGAACTAACCTACCTTCTTGATCAAGGAAATCGGTAACTTTTCTCACAGTACTCTTGTCTAAATTGTCCTTCTGATTTGAATGTGTTTCACATTTGAAATCCCCTAATGCATCATCATTAAGAAATTCTTTTAGTTTATTTAACATCATAAGAGAAGCACTCTGTTTCGCTTGCTTTTTAGTCCGGGCTTCAGCAACAGTGGACAAGTTGGATACTCTACACCGCATACCAAAAAGTTTAGCATGAGGAAGTCCTTCGTCTCGAGTTTGTTCATATGTAGGAGCGCTTATCCTATGCACACAACAAAAATCTTGCAATGCACCAACAGCATTATCCTTAAGAACATCTGCATATGGTGATTGAATAACTTCATCAATCAATTCCCCTTCTTCCCTTTCAGAGAGATTTAAAGAATAAAGAAGCTCCTGAGCAGCAGCATGTTTTGCTTCTCTTTTAGATTTACCTCGGCCAACTGCAGTTTTTCCCAAACCCGTAACTTCATAGACAAATAGAGGGTTATGTGTCCCGACACCATTATGTACTAAAACATAATCTGGAGTTTGTCCTCTTTTTAAAAGCAATTCTTGAAGAAGAGTAACGGGTGTTTTGGAATCCATCTGTTGTTAAAAGCTCAGATATAAGAACATATTAATACATTCAAATAAATGAAAGACAATACGTCCATCAGAAAAGCGGTATAAACGTTACCTCACAACTAGGAAGAAAACAACCCAAAGAGGCAAGCGTTTAGTAAATCCGAATTTCTACGATACAAACAAAACTTAACTAACAACGTCATATTTCTAAATATTTTTTAAATGTTATTTTCCAAAGGACAGATGAAAAATCAGTATTTAACTGATTTTTTAAAGTTGCAGTCGTCAATCATTCGTTTTTCCAGTGTTATTAAAGTTTTACCATCACCCTTTGAAAACTATTAGTAAATTAATTAACATGACTTCCAGTTATAAAAAATAATATTCCCATTAGATCACCAATAAAGATTATGTAGAGAAAACTTTATTAGAGAGTATCAAAATTCTGCTAAAGTGACCTCGGTCCATTTAATCTCATTCAAATTTATAAACTTTAAGAAAAATATATAATTGCATTTTCTCTATTCATGATTTGCTATCAACAAGTATAGCTGCATAGTTTTTTGTGAACAGTAAGAACAATAAAAATTTGTTAAAAAATCCATTTAGCAAATTTATGGCACAAAATAAATAATTTCTTACCCAAGGTATATGTTGTTCTTCACTATTCAGATACCTGAAGCCATGAGTTAACTTCACTATCTATTTAAATTTATAGAAACTTAAATAAAATTTAAGAAAATTATGTTATGAGACAACATAAAAAAAAAAATAAATAGAGTTATGAGATAACCAATCGACCAATGTTTAATTCTTGAAATATCTTCACTTACTGGAGCAGTTCAACTGTGGAAACAATAGATCATACATATTACATAAATCTTTCCTCTTGAAATTATGTTAAGGGACAACGAAATATTAAATTTGCTTCTTATTTTATTCAAAGTTTATTGTATAAATTTGTAAATATTTGAGATTATTAAATCTGTAAATATATTTATTTCCACTATAAGTAGTTTTTTTTATAGAAGCTGTAACTTTTTAATGCACATTAGCTTAGTTCTCCATTTATGAATTATTTAATGCTCAATCAATTATTAAATATCAACATTAGTTGATTTTTATTGTTAAAACTCCAGCTTTTTGCATTTAAATAAGGAAAAATATTCATTAGCACTGTAAATAGTGTAAATGATTTTTGACCAATATTTTTGGTTTTAAACAGCCTCTAATGTTTTCAATTATTGTCATTTTGAACTAAGATACCCTTTGTCACAAATAAACCTTTTACAAATTGTGCTATATATACATACAGTTTTTTTTTTAANATGAAAAATCAGTATTTAACTGATTTTTTAAAGTTGCAGTCGTCAATCATTCGTTTTTCCAGTGTTATTAAAGTTTTACCATCACCCTTTGAAAACTATTAGTAAATTAATTAACATGCAACATCATTATTGACTAGCAAAAAAAAGAAAAAAAAAAAAAATCCCCAAACAAATTTAATATTATTGTTTGGATATTGTTCTTAGATTTCTTTCTTTTTTTTTTTTTTTTTTTATGGAAGGAGGTGATCCCGAACCCAAATTTTTAATTGTAGACGAAAGTTGGGAGGGGGAGGGGTTATGAGGGATTATGAACCCTTAAGATTTCTGGAAAACTTCTCATATCTGATTTTTATCGTATTAAAGCAAACCTTTTTACTAAGATTGATCGAAATCTATGAAGCAATTTTGGAAAATTAAATTTAAAAAAAAATTGTTGAATTTAACATTATATTCCATGAGTTAAGAACATTTACGATAACTTAAATTTTTTTTTAAAAATCGAAACCTGAAATCTGAAACCTATTTCAATCCATTACTTATTATAATAATAGGAATTAGTGAGTTAAACCCTTATGGATCTTACTATTTTTCAAATCCAGATCGACTCCTCGATGCTTTATAATTCTTAATCCTTCAAGAAGGATAATAAATTCATCTGACTTCTTTAATTGATCTAACATTCTAACAAAGATTAACGTCCTAAATCTTATTAATTGGTTTTATCTAGAGGTTTTTTTGTTTTGTTTTTTACAAAGACAATAATGCATCTGCCAAACGTTCCTTAAGTTTTTTATAAATATTATTTTTGTTGTGATAATTAATCCCACATTATTTTTAAACAATAAATGCAAGGGAATATAATAAAAATCTAACTGTCCCAGTACTCGAACCTGGAGTCCCAGTACTGGATCTCCTGCTTTCCGGGCCGGTATGCTTACATTACACCACCGGGACGAGCTAGATAACTTATTAAATTCCCCGCACTCGTACCGGGAGTCTAAACCTCCAAAAAAGACGAATACATCGTCTTATGCTTGAAGGAGCTGACATTGTCAAGCTATAAGTTATCTGTCTCGTTACATTATTGTTTAAAAATAATGTAGGATTAATCCCACTTTATGGTATTTAATGCCACAAAAAAATATTTATAAAATAAATAAAATAACGTGAGTCTGATAAATAGCTTGACAATGTCATCTCCTTCCAGCATAAGACGATGTATTTGTTCCTTAAGTATCTATCAAAATTTTTTTAGCTTCCAGGAAAAAATTCTCAACCTATACTATTGAAAATATTACATTCAAAAATTTTGAGTGGCATATATTGCTTGAGTTACATTTAGATTTTTTTTGTAGGGGGGGGGGGAGGGGGCGGTCCAATTTCAGTAGGGATTTCTCCTTCGATTAAAATTATTCATAATTCTAAAACTCTAAAGAGATTACGCAAATATGTGATAGAATATTGTCGAAAAAGTTATTGGCTGAAATCTCAATCAGTTTAGGCCCTGGGGAATTTTTCCCGTGAGAAACTCACACATTCAGTACTTTTTCTGCTCGCTAACTTTTTAGGGTTTCTAGAAGAAAAATCTCAGGCACTAGCTATTTACGATATTGTTATACAGGTATATTTTCCAAAACCTTGGGTAAATTGAGATTTAAAAAAATATATTGTAGTGTGGGGGTACCAAATTGAGTTTGAGTCTAACCTCCCTCTAACATAGAATTGTATTAAATCTCGAGAGTAATTTTTTTTCTCGTGTACACTCTTTCCAGTTGTTTACATTAGGATTAAGAATTCATAGAGCATTTATAATGAAAAAGATCATGGTGAATAACACTTCTAAAATCCTAAATAACAAAGCAAGGTTTTTTTTTTTTTCCCCAATTTGGATTCTTGCAGCAACAGGAAAATCAGTTTGACCACGATTTTATCCATATTCAGATTCAGCCGGTAAACTTACTTTCCATCACACATGATAATTTTCCGATAAAAACTCATACTATAAGGGATTTAAAACAAATTTTCATAAATTTCAAACTCTTAGCTGATTGCTGAGTAGTAAGTTCGTGGGGGACTAGTCAACTGCTCTTTTTCTCCTTCCCCATTGAGAGTGGATGGCGAATAACAGTATCTTTCGACATACCACTGTTCCTGGAAAGTTCGCGAGTACTTGTAGACAGATTTGACTCAACAGCTTCCTGCAGAGCCTTTTCAATATTCATATATAATCGCCTGAAGATACAACGTCGTATCTCCATTGCTAAATTTTAAACTAACGCCGCGCTTAGTCAAATACATCTTCCCTTTCACATTTAATAATTTCGAGTTGTTTCAGCAATTTTTTTTCCCAGTAATTAATGTTACGAGAATTTCTTTGGACACTGTCATGTTTCTTTAAAAAAAACAACATAAAAACAAAACAAAACAACTAAACTGAAGGATCTCTCATCAATTTTTAATAATTCAGTTGGGATAATATTATTTGGGTGCTCTACAATCTTTATGTACTGAACAAGTAAATGATAAATTCTATAAGTAGTAGAAGATGCAACACTCAAGAACATTAATAACATTTTTTTTTTTATCTTCCAAGCTTTGCTTAATTTTTTTTATGGAAAATAATGCACAGGTTTAGAAGGTTAAGTTCATTACTAGTTGTAGGTGGAGGTAAATTTTTTTAATATAAAATTTAATCTGGATCTAAAGATGAGATCTTGGGGGCACGTTGTTCTAGTGGTTAAAGTACTGGGCTCCAGAGTTCCCATGTTCAATGATCACAGTGCACTGTTGTTTTTTCTTTCTTTCTCTGCTTCTGCTTGTAATAACCCAGAGGATTCTTTGTGTGATCCTGCAAAAATTCAACCCCATTCTTCATTGAATGGGAAAAAATTAGGCGGCCAGAGAATACTGGGCTGACCACGCACCTTCTCCAATGCACCTTAGGTTGATAATAAATACATCCTTAGCATCTATTTCCCATCTTGGTCTGTTGTGGACAAGAAGATGAGATCTTGAAAATACTCAGTTCTAATAAAAATAGTAAAGCATAAGAAGATTGAGGTGTTAGTATTGTAGAAACCTTTTTATATATTGTCTTTGTATTGTAACACTATTACATGTGTTGTAAGACTATTATCATCTTTATGATAATCTGAAATAAGAAAACAATCATATCTTGTCATAAGCACAAATAAGAGAAATCAAAGTGGGGAGATGACTACAAAATACTCCCATGGTTAAAAATATTGAAACTTTTTGTTACTGTAAAATAAATCTAAATATGACAATTATTTGATATTTTTTATCCTTGTTAATATATATTGGCTGACAAACAGCCATAAAAAAAATTAAAAAGACATGACACTTAAAGTATTAAACAAATTTACCTTATCATTTTGAGCTCAATTACAAATTTTTTTAGATCAAATACAAATATAGTTTGTATTTACTATACAAAATAGTATAGTTATAAAACAAGTCAAAACTCATTAATTTATCTAAAAATTATTGAACAATTTTATTTTATTTTCAATATTTTAATAATTTGAACAAACCATTATAATTTAAAAAAAATCAAATGAGCATTATGGAAACTAGACATTAAAAAATGTTACAGACTCAATGGATCAACATTTTCTATGCTATAAATATTTAAAACAATTCTGGTAAATGTTTCGAACCACAATGTCTGAAAAATGGTTTCTCCATATGATCATAAGGGAAGTCTATTCCCAAAGATTAGATTCGACAAAAATATATGTATATAATATTTTCTTTCCTGAGAATAACTTGACACATAAGGTCATAAGCAATACAGTGCAACAACAAAAAATTGTGTTTATCATATAATTAAGGTTTGTTAAGTTTTGGTATATAAAATTACTTGATCATACTATTGAAGTGTTACACTGAAGAATTTGGCATAAATATAGTTCATATATTTCAATCTGTATGAGTCTAGTATAAGTTTTGTTACAATGACAATGCTTCTTCAATAACTTTGCCTCTCTGCCTAGTTTATCTAAGATAACTCTCAGCTTTTGCTAGGAATTGATTCTAATAGAACACAGTGCTCAGTTAATTGAAAATAATCCAAAATCTCATAAGCAAAACTAAAAAGAAGTATTGTGGAAGAATTGCAATTTTTTTAATATTATAAAATAATAACAAATAAAATTAATTACTGACAATTTCAAACTGAGGTTTCCAAAATAATAAACTGGAGGGAGCATAAATTCAAGACTTTGCTTTTGGAGTAAAGTTTAGTTTAAAAAGTGGAATTGTAAATTTCCAAAATAAATTTAAATTGTAAAAAAATGGAATCTTCAACTAAACTAAATATGTCATAACATAGGCAAATATTTTTAAAAATTCATATCTGAAAGAAAATTGTTTTTTTTGCTTTGTTTTTTAATAAAATCTCACGAACCCAAATTACCTCTTAAATCATACATCTCCATTGCATTACTGTGTTTACTAACCTTCTCCATGTTACATTAAAGTGAAACTTTTTACATTTAGAAAGACAGATAAGTTAATTAAATAATGAATATTTCAAGAAAAAGAATATCTTTAATAATTTTTTAAGGTGCAATAATGAAAAGAAATATAGGATAGAAATTAGTAGAGAATTTGTTGGGGTTCGAACAGGGTTGAATAAAAAATGCAGTTTAAAGGAATGTATTTTTTATTATCTGCCGACATTTTGACTTACAGGGCTATCATGAAGGCAAGAGGGGACGTGTTTCTTGCATCAAATGTAGTCATGAATATTTGATCCAGGTGAAAACATGTCCCCTTTCGCCTCCATGTTAGCCTTGAAGACCGCTTACAATATAAGCCGAAACCTCGGCAGATAGAAATACATTTTTAAATTGTATTTTTTTGGATCAACCTTAACCGAACCCCAAAAAATATTCTATTAATTAATAAATATTAATTATTATCATAGTTTTCCTCGTATTCCTAATGTTCAATAAGCCTACTCTTACCATTTTTTTTTTTCAGATATGGACTTTACATCTATTTTGGCTCTTCTAGTGGTTTTGATTTCTACTATTGTTTACTCAGTGATCCATATAATTTCCAGCCCACCTGATCTTCCAGAATTACAACTGAATTATTGGGGCCCTGGAAAAAGCAAACCTGATAGAAATTCAATTAATGAATTCAAAATACATGTTCCTGAAAGTGTAAGAACTTCTAATTACCTGAAATAATTAACAATTTTTATACATTATACAACAGTGCTCATTTGCTAGTAAAGTTTCATTTTGGTTTTCTTTCATTCGTTGGTGACAAGCCAAGTGAATGAAATTTGATCTAAAATAAGGGCCATAATTTAAAAAAATTTTCTTTGAAAAGTTTACTGTAGATTACCAGTTTAAAAGAATATAAATAAAGTGATTGGTCTATAAAATAGAGAGATTAAAAAACTAATTAACTGAAAAAAAAAACAAGATATTTTATCAATTTGTACTACACATTATTTTTATAACTTAGCAAAATTTAGACTTTTATTTTTTATGTCAAAACTATGGCACTTTTGAAGAACACTTTTATTGAATTTTAACAGATTTTCACCAATCCAATAGAGGCTAAAAATATGTATGGATTTTTTCAAATCATTTGATAAGTTTGTTAATAGCAGAATGGATATATATA
>KZ807180.1:521001-539017 GCA_000696205.2 Oncopeltus fasciatus | reverse complement strand
TATATATACAAATATATAATTATATGGTTCTTCTTCTTTTTAAGAGACCATATTTTTTATTTTTAGCTTCTCCAATGTAGGATCGGTGAGGATCAAAAGTCGCGCCATGGTAGCAACATGACTAGCTTTATTTTGAAACCTAAAGTCTGCTAAAATGTAAAAAGTGTTATGAGCTTTTTTTAGTCAGAATTAAATGTATGGAGTTGATTTAAATAAAAAAAACTTGTGATTCAGTATCTCTTCATAAATTATTTTCTTTTGATTTAACTAGATAATTAATTTTTACAACAAATATGTCTAAATCCTCTTTTTTTACACCATTTCTCTTTGCACCACTGTCATTTTAATCATTAATCAATGGTTTTTAAATATATTACTTTCTTTTGTAGATTTCAATATTTAAAGTATGTAAAGAAGAAGAATCTTATATACATATTGTCTTTATTTGGGAAAATATTTAGAAGATAGAGTAGGAACATGAATACAAAAAGGTATGATCATTTAGGCTTGATATAAACTGTTCAGAAGGGAGGAGATAAGCATTCATATTTCCTTTCTTAAATATCTTATTTAATGTATGTTTTTTAAAAATATTGTAAATAAAAAAAGTTGGAAAAAAGCAATCTTTCACATATTATGATCTTCGATACATTGATTATGTATAACTATTCTGTCATCCATTAGAACCATGGAAACACTTCTTCATTGTTCCTCCTTTGTCTTTCGGGTGTAGTCCATGCCATCAAGGCATTGAATTCCTAAATTCTTTGCTCTTATTCTGCCCCAACCTTGATAAATAACCCATCCCTGTTAGGATTCTGGTCCTTGTCCATCCTTCACAAATGCTCACTTCAGTTACCTCTTTTTAGCTGTTTCTTTAAAGGCTGAAGCTCCCAGGTCCCTCGAATTCTTTCAATTTGTTCGTGTTCCCTTCTTGTTTTTCCAGGTAGTCTGCACATCTATGCAGCTGTGGATATACCCTAACATACCCTTAGATCTTATGTACAATGGGATCAAGTCTTAATTTTATAAGAAGGAGTAAGTATGCCATATCAATTAAATATATGCAGATTATCATCTTCTCTACTTTTTCCAGGTGTATACCATAATGTGTTATAGCGTAGATAAAATTGTTCGCCTTATAGGTTCTATACAGCATGCGATCTAGTTTCCCATTTAAACTGATCACATTTTCAAGGTAATTAAACTTTTCAATTCCTTCAGATAGTTTTTCATTGAAGCGGATTATTATATTCCTCTCTTCATCTATTGTTGTTGGTTTAAAATAATGTCTTTCAGTTTTCTCTTTAGTGGCAGCTTTCTGCAGAGCTTTCTTTGAGTCCTCTATTTGAACAGTATCTTCTGCATACAGATGCTTGGGCAAGGATTTTTATCCATATTCTATTTGCCCTGAACTGTTAGATTCAGACTCCTCTTCTTAATTCATAGAATCTCTTTAGATGGGATGCGTATAATTCATAGAGGCAAACAAGGAAAAATAATTATAGTTCATCATTAAAGAAAATGACCCATACTAAAAGAAATTAAATTTTTTAAGGAACACACACACAAAACATTTTTTTTATACCAAATCACATTATTTACTTAAAGATGTTTTAACAAATGATGTTATATTGTTTCAGATACATCATTATTTAAAATCATATAAATGCTTAATTGTTTATTTTTCAGGAACTGGAGATTTTGAAGCAAAAATTAAATATTACTAATACATTTGTTGAACCCTTAGAAGGAGTTGGATTTAGTTATGGAGTTAATTCTCACTACATGAAAAAGTTTCTGAAGTATTGGCAAAATAATTATAATTGGAGAGAAAGAGAAAAATTCCTAAATTCTTTTCCTCAATTTAAAACTGAAATTGGTGGATTAGAAATACATTTTTTGCATGTGGCGCCTTTTCCTACGAGAGCAACAGGTATGTAAATAAAATCTTGAAGATGAGAGATTGTTCCTAAATTACCACCAAAATCAAATATTGTAAGCAGGAACTGTGGGGCTAAGAGCCAATTAAAGCATCTGCCTTCATTCAACTCTATAATTTTTTCAAATTCCCTCCAACCATTTCTGTGTCTTTGTTGACAACTAATAAAGGCAGGAAACTGGTCATACAGAAGTTGAAAAACATTTTTTTGTTCCTATATATTGTATTTTTATTTAAAGATCAAATCAGTGGATAGATTTTGTTGTATTTGAGATATAAAGATTAATTTTTTCAGTTAAGGCTCAGCAGTTGGATATTTTTAATTGCAGATTGCTGTTTTAGACAAAACTGTAAAAGCAGAAAAAACTTTAATAAGATTACATAAAATTATTTTGATTTACGATGTCTGATTTCTATGGTTAAAATTGTCAGAGGATTCTGAACTTTAGCTGACATATTAATATTGTTTACCTAACTTTTCTCAATTTTATCAAAGAAGAATTTCTTGTTAGTGCATTTTGTTTTTTAAACAAGTTAATTAGGCTTAAGTCTGCTTGCAGATTTCGACAAATCCAAGGATGGATGGTGGGTGTTAGTGACATTAGACAACTGAGTGAAAAATGGTTTTTGATATATAAATAAAAAGTTAAGAAATCCGGTTATGAGTAATTCATTATTTAACATATAGGATGAGGTTATAAATTTCTTTCTTTCTTTCTGTGACAGTTGTATTTATTTCAAGTAGATAGAATTTAGAGGATTTACTATTGAAAGCTTCAGTTCAAGTTATGAATCCGGAATTGTAAAGATGGTCTGCTTTCTTCAGCCAGGGCTTGTGAGCAGAATCGTATATTGAGCAGCCATAGTCCAACTATGAGAGAAAAAAAAGCTGCAAAATTCTTTGCATTGCTGGTATGACTGCTCACCCCTTGAAGTATTACAATATTTGAGCAATCTTATTTCATCCTACCATTTACGCACAAAGTAGTTCACTGCAGAGAAGAATCTCTTAAATCTTGTTTCTTTTAAATACTAGAAAACTGTGACTGTCTTGGTGGGGTTTAAAAAGAGTAAAGAGGGTTCCTGTTTTTAATTTAGTCTAAAAAAGTGGACTGCTATTTTCTAGCCATTGAGGCTTAACTTAAATCTGTTCTCAGAAAAAGTTAAGCCTTAATTTGCAGCTGTCTGATTGTTTTCTATGAATATTTGAGACAAGGAAATATCCTTGGTCTCTGAGTGTAAAACAGATGTAGAAAATCACTTTAAATGATTGATGGTAGGTGGAACGTTATAAAAAATATTGTTAATCGAAACAAAAAACCTGGTGGAGCTATATGCTGTTTTCTTGTCAAGACAAAAAAGCAGTTTGTATCTATTCTTATTTCAAAGTTTCTTAAGACAAGAACGATTCTTCAAATTGTAGATGATTAGAGTAAAAAGCACTTTGAGATTTCATTCACAGAGTGTTTTAAGTAAGCTATTCTTCTAGGTTTTATTGTAAGCGTGTTTCAGGTAAAAAACGTAGCCAGCCATTTTTCATTTTTTTAAAGAGTCCTAAATGTAATCCTCTATTGCAGTAAGTTGTTCTAGAGAATTATAGCGTTTTCTACATTCAGCTTGGTTAGAGTTCTGTTTCTAGTGTTTGAAGTATTCTGTCTTCTTGAAGATTCCTTCCAGGCTTTGAATCAGGAAACTGTTACTGATACCTTCTAACTTTATGAACCTCCAAATAGTATCATACATTGACAGAAGACTTGCCTTTTCAACAGCAGCAATTATGTTCATTTTTTTTTTTTGTTGGTATTTATATATCCATTGTAAATTTTTGGTTAATACCTTGTCAGTTTTCTTGCAGGCCATGAGTAAATAAATATATATTCTATTACTTTTAATTTAAGAAATGATTTGTTGGTCTGAAAGATTATTAAAAATGACATTAAACCTCTAAAATTCAAAGTTTATTATATTATTTACATTGACTTTATTATTTGCAAACAAATTATTAACATCCAAAACTAGTAACAAAATGTGATCAAGTAAAGGAGTCAATTCATTGATGAAAATAAAAGTAATTACAATTTTTTTTCAAAAGGTTTATCCTTTATCATTTGGAAAACTTTTTTCATAGTGATAAGATTATTAATGAAAAATATATAAGTGCTTCAATGAAAAAAATCATAAATAGTGCAGTTGATCTATAAGCCAGTATGAACATAAAAGAATATAAAGTTTTTTTGTTCTAAATTTTAATAATAAAACAAATTTGTTTCTGAATTACTCTCATAAAAATTGAAATAGAAGAACTCCACTGTAGAATTTATATGCTTTATGAACCCAGTGGATTGATATGATTGAAAAAATAATCAATGGAAAAAAAAAATTTCTGAAGAGTTTTGTGAAGCCTCAAAATTGAGCAGAAAAATATATCATTTTTGTAAAAAGAGAGCTAACATAGAAGCTACCCCTGTAAAAATTAGGGCAGTTGACAATCGGTTCATGGTTTCCTTCAACCCCAATATATTCACCTAGTACAATGCTCATATTGAGAGTAGACATAACTCAAAGGAGTAAAATAGTCTACAAAATACACTTACTAGGAAGTTCAAATCTTATTTGTCCAGAAAGAGATCAAACTGCAGTTAAAGATAGGAAAACTAATTTTGTCAGTGGCATGTATTTCCCATCAAAGAGAATCATTACCTACAATTCTCTATGATTTTACTGATAGCATATAATAGAGTAATATTTTTTCTTCATATCAAGTTAAGTTGTGTTTAAATGAAAATATTGTTCCTGGAGCTTAACATATTTCAATTCAAAACTTGGGTTTCAGGTTAATCCACTCTTCTAACATACAGATTTTTCTGATGAACTGATTACTATTACATTATTTAAAATAGATAAGCAAAGATTCAATCCATTTAAACAATAAATGTGGCACTTGGCTCCAAAGTAATCTTTTTAAGAAAGGGTCAGTTTTTCATAAACCCTATTCCTAAGGATGATATTGTTAATTAAGTTTTGAGTTTCATGTTAACATTCTCTGCAATTTATGTAATTTGATGATTAACAAGAAATATATTTAAACTATTATTTTTTCTATATATAAAATTCCGTTATGCATAAATGAAAAGTTTAACTTGAAAATTGAAGTTTTTAGCTTCCTACTTTCCAGCAGCTGTTGTTATTTTATGGAATAAACAATATAATATTTTAAATATCATTAAATTATAGTGTATCAAGTTAAATTGCAATAAACTAAGGTTTTGATAATTCAGTGAAAAAAAACTTGATATTTGAACAGTAATGAATTTTACAGGCTATCTGAATTTTAGCAATGAATGAACATTCAACACAATAATCGTCAGTCATCTGTGATTTTTCTGGGTCTAACACTACTTTCAAAATCTGTGAGTTTATCGTATTGGCATTGATTTCAATTTTCTGTAATATATTTGTTACTAACTACCTTCGGAGTAGTGGCACTGGCCGTTCTCTTCCTCATGTCAATGCCACTCATGGCCATTGAACAACATTGTGAGCATTTACAAAATGTAATCTTACAGAATGTAAGAAGCAAATAAATAAATAAAAACAAACAAAAAAACTAACTACCAAAATTTATTGTTCTTGGAATTCATAGCGTTCTTATCTAATTTAAAAAAAGTGTTTGTTAGTGTTCTTAAAAAAATATAAATTTCACCTCTATATGTTTTATATATGTGTGTGTTTGTGTGTGTAACTATATTTGCTTCTAATGTATAGATTTAAATTTTTAAAACATTTCAAGACTGTATTAATATATTATTATTTATTTATTATACATGATTTTTATGGTACTTATATTATTTTTCAATACTATCATTTATTTGCTAACGTTATTTGATTTTATTGAGGGCTTAATACATGCTTCTTTAAAAACTATATTAACCTTTGTTATTGTTTATGTTTTGTTATTTGACATTTGATGGTTATATACATATAACTATAGATTATATTATAATGTACGGAGGTCTAGTGGATAAGGCATTTGACTCTTTTACTGAAATTCCACGTTTCAAAACTGACAGTGTAAAGTTAATTTCTTTATTACAGATTTCCCATAGGGATATATATACCATTTACGCACAAAGTAGTTCACTGCAGAGAAGAATCTCTTAAATCTTGTTTCTTTTAAATACTAGAAAACTGTGACTGTCTTGGTGGGGTTTAAAAAGAGTAAAGAGGGTTCCTGTTTTTAATTTAGTCTAAAAAAGTGGACTGCTATTTTCTAGCCATTGAGGCTTAACTTAANTGATTTTATTGTAATATAGAGTGGTAAATTATAGCAATTTAAAATTATGTCTATTTATATATGTTTATAAATTAAATTTTATTTTTAGGAAAGAATATATTACCATTGCTAATGATTAATGGTTGGCCCAGTTCAGTAAGGGAATTTTATGAGATTATACCTCTTCTCTCTACACCTAGAAATAATGACTTTGTGTTTGAAGTAATTGTGCCCTCTCTTCCTGGATACGGGTATTCTCAAGGTGCTTCAAAACCTGGTCTTGGACCAGCACAAATTGGAATTATTTTTAATGAACTTATGAGCCGATTAGGTTTCAATAAGTATTTCATTCATGGATCTGATTTTGGGTCTATCATTGGGCGCGAAATGTCTGTTTTATTTCCTAACAGGTACACATTTTATTATATCATGAACTATTTAACATAACTTTTTAATAACTGTCATGAAATTGTTGATAGATATGGTAGTGTAGCCTATAAGCACTTAAATTCTTTAATTTTTTTTTTATATAATGTTTTTATAAACCTTATACTTAACATGGATATACTAATAATATTTTTATATATANTTAATTTACATATATCAATAATTGGATTTTTTAAAGTTAAAAAAATTTGTTTAAAAATTTTATATACAAATTTTAAAGTACATTAAGAGATATTGTTTAAATAAGTTTTACAGTTTGCTAAATTTTTTTCATTATCTTTTACATGATGACAAAGTATTGTTCCATGAGATTTTAAACTTTAAAATTTCTATAACTTTTAAAAAGATTAGGCTTACCTAACAGGATTTTTATACATTAATAAGTACATTGAATTAACAGTTTGATGATATAAATATGTATATAAATGCATAAAATTGCTCACCAAATTCCCAAATACTCCAGTTCACTCATTCCAAGTCCACCCGCAAAAATTCAATGCTAATTCCTCATGACTCATATATTACATCTATTCTTCCATTGCGGATAGTATAGTTCAAATGGTCACTTATATGCTGTGGAAGTAGTTTTCATTAGGGTTCTTTCATTGGTGGAACTGTTTCTCCAAGCACAGACTCCAGCAAGATAATTGGCCCCAATCCAAGGTACAAACAAACTCTTGTTTTTGGTCACTTAACATGACAGCTCTTTAACTGCATGTTTTATTCTGAATGAAAATATACGTATGTATAATTATGACAGTTATTATTTTCAAGTGGTGAACTTGAGGGGTTTAGGGGTTTATGATCACATTGAAAAAATTGAAAAATGGTGCAGCAAATAGAGAATAAAAATCAATGAAGCAAAATGCGTTCAAGCGGAAAAAAAAAGACTTCCCTGAAATTGATAAATTTAACGATATTCCTTTACCACATTCAAATTCCATTTGTTACCTTGGGTTCTATCTTGACTCATGACTTACATGGGGCGAACATACTGAAATTAAAAGACAAGAACTCAATCGGCGATATGGACTTCTATACAGACTCATGAACAAGAACTCCAATCTTACGATTGAAAACAAACTGGCGCTCTAAAAAACCTTTTTATGACCAATCTGGACTTATGGAGTAGAAATCTGGGGTGCCGCCAAGCCTTTCAACATCCAACAAATCCAGTCCTTTCAATCCAAAACCCTCTGAAAAATCACAAATGCTCCCTATTATGTATCCAATTCTCTCGTCACCATGATTTTAATATTCCTTTTGTTCAGGATTTAATTTCTTCCCGCTTCAACCTTTTCCACAGTAAACTGCCATTCCATCCTAATCCACTAGCACAAACCTTGTTTTCCAACTCCAACCCCTACAATCCTCCCCATTGACTCAATCGAAGATGGCCCTGCGACCTATTGGGGACATTGTCTGTAAATAATTTGACAGTGGTGTCACTGGTCAACTTCTCTCCTCATGTGACTGTCATTACTGTCATTTTTTATTTTACTATTCATTGTAATCAAATTAAAAAACTTTTTTTTTATTTTAACAGAATTTAATATGTAAATAAAGGTTATAAAAAAAAATAATGCTATGTTCAAGACAAAAAAAAAAAAAAAAGAAAGTAATAATTTAATCAAAATCAATACTAATATATGTTATAATATTTGACATGAGATTCTTCTCAAAACAATTTTTTTTTTTTTTTTTTCAAATCTTGTTAAAATTTTATAAATGCATGAATAAAAGTTGAGTTAATTATTGACTAAAATATGACTAAAAGATAAATTGGGGTTTTACCCCAAATTTCCTAATTAAATTTCTTAGTCATAATTTTTTTTAAACAGTTACTTTGGTATGCCAGTATTTGATTATTTAAATATATGTACTCTAAATTAGATACTTTGGTTGATCAGGAGTGAGGGATTTTCTATTACCCGAAGTTTCATTAGAAAAATTATTACTGTTTATTAGTTGTAACTGCTAAGACTCAATCATACTTATGATATTTAAAAATCATACAAGAAATAATAATGTTTGTTTGTCAACCATAAAACGGAAGCATTAGGAGAATTATGAATATTTATCAGCTGAAAAACAGAGGAGTTTGCTTAGTGTATGCAGCTCTAGCATGACAGACTTTTTTCATTAATAGATAAGTAAGGGTTCATATTCAAAAATTGAATTTATGTATCATAAAAACTAGAATGAATTTATGATTTTTCATAAATACCCTGAGCACAATTTGTCTATTTTGCTATGATTCCAGATGTATAGCCAGATTTACACTATTTTATTTTACCTACAGCCACAATTTGGATTGATCAAATTAAAAGCAGAATACTTAAAGTACTTTGAGAAATACAGTGCTGTAGGTTTGTTAGCAGTGAAAAGTATGTAAAGGTGAATTTCAGAGGAATACAAAACTATATAAAAATGTTAATTTTTTCTCTCTAAAATTCATTATTTTTTGCTTAAATTTTATACTGATATATACTATATGCATATATAAAATTCTAAGCAGAAGGGACCCCTCAGAAGTGGGCTTAAACAGAAAATAACGATCCTGTGATAAGGTGTTAGCATAGAAAATTTGTATTTAATATTAATTTTTAATTTTATATTAATTATCACATAATAATACTAGTATATTACTTATAGTTTAAAACAAAAATGATGTAGTAAACAGATAGCTATTCTTCTCCCCCTCAGTATAGACAATTAAAGGTTCATAATTTATTAATCTCCAATGGATTATAAAATAAAATCCAAAATATAAATTAAAATTTCTAACTTTAATTCATTCAAAATATTTATTTTCTACAGAGTTGCTGGGTTCCATTCAACATTTTGCCTACCCACTACACTTAATTCCCAATACAGGACTTTGTTTGTGTACTTATTGCCAAGTTTATATATGGAAGAAAAATATATAGATTTGTTCAAAAACCAATTTTTGGACTATGCCTTTTTAGAGGCTGGCTATATGCACATACAGGCAACCAAACCAGACACAGTAGGTAATATATACAATAATTATTATTTATAATTAATTTAAACCAAACTAGTAAAAAGGAATAATATTATTCAGTTGAGTTTTTCGACATTTATTTTTACCAGATGGGTGGTTATATAACCTTGTTAATATCACATCTTCTGATTGGTTGAAGCGGAAAACCAAATAAGAAAAGCATATGATGTGGAAAGCAGTTGTATATTCTTTTAGATTATGAAGGGATACTTCAGAAATAGGCTTAATACAATTTTTTTTCTTAGCTATTCATTTTTTTAAACAAATTTTATATTCAATAGTAATTTAATAAAATTAGCTTAAACTATTAATTAAAAAAAAGTCTATCTCACAAGAACTGATTTAACTAAGTAGATTCCCATGATTCATTAAACATGAATATAAATGAGGAAATTATTTATTTTATATTATAAACCAAAGCGAGCAGTAAGTGAAAAAAGTGAGATCCTTATATAAACTCCTTTGTAGTTAAATTTGTGAATAGCCACCTACATAAGAGTTTTACACAAAAATGTTGTTAAAAAGAGTGTTATAAAAGTGAATTTTACAACTATCGTTTATTAAGCTTTCAAGTTACACTAGTTATAAAAAAAGATAATATAATTATTAGTTTTTGTCCCCCTCTGCATAAACTTATCTGATTGAAGCTGAAAATGAATTTACTGACCGATATGTAAGAAAAGTCCAAATACCTAAGTTTGTTTCCTTAGGAAAAACAAAGAAAGATCATTTTAAAATATTTGTCTTAATATGGGGTTTTTCATAATAAAAATTTTTTTTTTATAAATTTTTTTGTAACTCTGACAACAATGATTATATTGATGAATTCTCAGTTTCGTCTCCCTCTAAATCTCATGTGTTTGAGCAAAGCCCATCAAAACAATGATTAGTGAGATCATTAATTTATGCATTTTTGCTGATTTTATGTTGTCATAGGTCACTAATGCACTAAAATATGCAAGTTTTATAGATAACAACACTTCCTACAACCTAAACAAATTAATTTTTAAATTATAGGAGGACTATCTGGGAACACAGATTCTATGCAATTTGGGATTGGTATAACTGGATACTTTTTCTCCTCATGTAAAACCTCGTATTTGTTTATTTTCAAAAATATAATTACATAATTTTAAACCTAGCAGAATGTAATTAATAAATATTATTATATAAAAAATCTTAGTTAATTTTATGAATAGGAAAAATGTGTGGAAAACATTAAAATTTTTCAACATTTTTTGAAAAATGAGTTATTAAGAAAGATATTTAAGAATGTTATCTTTTGAGTGTTGAGGGCCCGAGACCTCTTTTTTTTTCTCTTTCTTTTGTTATGAATAAATTTACGTCAAGAGTAAACTTTAGTAGAAATACCTTTATTCCCCATTGAGTAAATTTTCTTATTCACTCTTATGTACACCCATCTTAAATGATACACTGGAAATCTCCTTAGATTACGCAACTTTGCAGGACAGACTTTTTTCCTATCTCTTTAAAAAATTATGAGTATTTGCTAATTTATTGTGTAGTGGATTAAAGATGATCAAGATACTTTACTTTGGCATCTAGAACTTTATTTACTTCTAATAGTAGATTTTTTTTGTTCAAGGTAGTTAAAAAAGTACAATTTAAAAAAAATGTGTATTTCTTAAATTGCATTTTATTCACTTTTGTTCTGGAATTACAATAGGTAACTGAGTTTTACGTTAGCACCTTATGCTGAGCTATTTAAAATAAATCTTCCTCAGTATATTTAGCAGAATCCCTGTGGAAAAATCAAGCTATTCATATTGGTGTCTTGACACAAATTTTAGTGGCCTTAATTTTTTACGCTCATCGTTCTCTGGTGCTTGTAAAATATCCATCATCCATGACAAAAATCTGCTTAGATTATGCAACTCCTGCATGGAGGACTTTTTTCTTTTCGTGGCCATGGAGAAGAGCCACCTTACAGGTAAATATGTTTTCCAACACTTTGATGGAACTGAAATCTTTATTTCTGGAAAATATTGTAATATCAATATAACAGAGATTGACTAATATCTTATTGCTCTAAGATTGACAAATGTCTGATTACTACTTATTACTCTATAATATCTTATTTTTTTAAATGCTGATTTTAGCTGTGCTATTTAATCCCACGTTAATTTTATACAAGAAATGCAAGGGAATAGAATATTTAAAAAATCTTACTACCTCAGCCGGGACTTGAACCCGGGTCTCCTGCTTTCTGGGCATACTTGCCCATCATTGTTGATAATTTTAACTACAAATTATCTAGCTAGCCTCAGTGGTGTAGAGGTCAGCATACTTGCCGGAAAGCAGGAGACCCAAGTTCGAGTCCCGGCTGAGGTAGTAAGAGTATTTTACTCTATTCGCTTGCATTACTTGTATAATATCTTATGGATTAGGGAGATTGATTTTAACAATCTTGATAACCCAATAAAACTGGGACTGGGATTCACAGGATTTTAAAGAAATTGATTTTCCTTTACATTTTTATTAAAGAAAGGGACAATAACGACTTAAATACTGAGACCTATCAGTAATTTTTTTTTTAAGAAAAAAAGAAACAGTATTCTTTTAAGAAAAATTCTCTTAAATATTTTTTAAGATCATTTATTGAACTTCAATGGATAAATTTTATAAATATTATTTATTTTGTGGTCTTTGATTTGAACAAATGCACCGGCCCGGATAGCAGGGGATCCAGGTTCGAGTCCTGGCTGGGACAGTTAGATTTTTTATTCTGTTCCCTTGCACTAAAAATTATTCAATGGATAAACTTTATCTACAATTTTAATTTTATTTATTTACAATTTTTCTATAAATATAACAATTTTCTAGTTTTATTCAAATAATAATTGGTTTTTTAACAGTGATTAGTTTGATAATTTTTTTTTTACTTGAGGATACATTTATCTGTACCTCTGTAGAAGTTGATTGCCTATTACTGTATCTTCGTGCTTAATAACTACTGTTTGTAGATGAGATCCTTTTTATAGTAAAGAATCTGAGAAGAGTTTATGCAGAATTTATAATTCTTAAACTTTTTCAGGGCTTTCATTGACTGATTCTCCAATTGGCTTAGCTGGATATATACTCGAGAAATTTTCTACATGGACTAACAAAGCTAATAGAAATTTGCCAGATGGTGGATTAGGAAATATAAATATAAATTTTTTATTAGACAATATTATGATTTACTGGTCCAACAAGGCAATAACCACATCCATGAGGCTTTATAGTGAGTTAATGAGTAAAAGGTATCAAGATAAGAGATTTGATAGGTAATACACTCCTTTAATTTAAAAATATTAATTATATAATACAAAATTTGAAATTAAAAACTACAAAGCTTGTTATATTTCTTGAATAAGAGTATTCCATTGAAATGCAAAGTGGCTGTACCTCCATTATGACTGCAGTTCTCCTTCTTATAAAATCAGAATTTTTCCGAACTTTAAAAAAAATATGAGTTTCAGCCATTTATAAAACATTTTAGCCTTTATAAAGATTATATTTTGAGAGTTTGAATATCTATTTAAATTGGAGATATTTGTTAATTATATCTCAAGAAGTTTTTATAGGCAGCTTAAAAAATTTGGAAATCACGTTTACCATACCAGAAATATCATTTGGTAGATTGTTTTGGGTTAGAGTTAACGATATCGAGAATTGAATTCAGTAAGTTTTATCAATAATTCAATTTGGTAATTTTTCTTGGAGTGTTAAAGATCTAGTTAGTCGGAGGATAATGGGAAAGTGGTCTAAAGCGTTTAGAGCCTCACAATTGTCCTGGAAGAAGAGATTACTGATATTCATTGGGCTGTTATCCTAATACTCATAGAGGTGTGAAAATTTTTATAATTAGCAGTAGACATCTGATATAACTGCAGTGAGGACTCCACAGGAGGCCCAGCCTGCAGTTTCCTTGTCTGACAAGTAGTTTGTGAAAGGTTTAATATTACATTTTTATTTATCTTCAAATGGGTTTCTTGTTGGCATACAACAGCTAGTGTTTTTACACTATAAATAGGTAAAGGAGTTTTAATACTTAAAACAATATTTTTTTTTTTGGTGGTGGTGGGGGGGGGGGGAGTGATTTAACCACATCCTTCATTTACCAAAATGTATTTATTTTATTTGTCTTATTCAATCAAAATGTTTATGTAATTCATTAATATTACAAATATTAATTGACAAATTGATTTGAAAAATATACTGACTGCAATACACTATTTAACAACAATCTTCCCAAGCTGTTTATAAGTTTTAAACTTCATGGGTACATATTCATAAAAAATAATTTTATCAGAGTTATAATGCTGTAAATATGTGTATATTATTGAACATTATTATAGAATTGAAAAATTTTATGAAATATTCATTTCTTAATGGGAAAAATACTTATAAGTTATTAAAAGTAAAATAAATTATAATATATTATTGTGGAAATGGGTTTGAATCATGTAGCTAGACATTAAGTGGTTGTTTTAATGCTTATTATGTTAATATATAACATGTTTAAGGATTAAGGATAATATGTTTAAGGATTAAGGATACTCACACTTCCCTACCCTTATTCAGAAGGAGAAAACAGTCAAGAATATTATCAGAATCAGATATAAGGACCAAATTTATTTCCAGAAAGCGAGAATAGAGAAAGTATTCTTCAAACAAGTGGGGAGATAGAAGTATTTCCCCTCTTTAAAAAAAAAAAAAACATACCTATAGAAGTGAATTAGTAGTTATTAATGCATTTTACTTCATGATTTAATTTCAATAACTTCTTCCATATGGATTCTAAAATTATTTCTTATAAATTATAAGCCATTTTAAATTTTTTTTCAGGAATCCTGTTAATGTGCCGACGAGTTGTGCCAGTTTTCCAAATGATTTATTTTACGTACCTGAAGTGATACTTCAAGGCACATATACTAATTTGATCTCATCCAATTGCATGGAACAAGGAGGCCACTTTGCTGCCCTTGAACAACCTAAGCTTCTTGCTGATGACTTATGGGATTTTGCAAAAAAAGTTCAAAAATTACCTAAGAGGCGAAAGATTGAATAACTTGGTTTCATTTAACTGTTTTTGTTAGCAGAGAGTACCATTAGTTATTTCATTTTCAAAACAAGAACCAGCATTTATTTGAGTAATTGAAATTTCATATAAGTAGTGTAAAAATAATGAGCTATCTATTTTTATATTTGTTTAATTTTTGCTTATATTTTTTTGTTAAACAAAAGAAATTCATTCATTCATTTGAAACCCTTTTCACTAGATATCACTCCAGTTTTCCCTGAGAACTTTATAAAGTAATTAAATATTAACTGTTTTTTTCAAAAAATCTATTAACAATATAATAACAGTAGTTTGCAAAACAACCTGCAAAATAGAGCCCAAGTCTTAATCGAGTGTTTAAAAAAACTGATTATTATGTGATACAAATTATATTTGCTAGAGATAACTAAATTGAACTTTCAGATATCTTACTTTTTACACACTAAGATAAAGAGGTCAAATACAAATTAGTGTAAAATATAAAATATGAAATTTTGTGCAAGCATCTGTGAGTACATATGTGTATATATGTATAAATATATATTTAATTAATTTATAATAATAATATATTTAATGGACCATATTTTTACCATACCCAATGTAGAATCGGTGAAGATCCATTAAAATATTTGAGATTTATCTTTTCCACTTGTTCAACTTCCATCTCCTTGCCTTATCGTTTCTCTTTCAAAATTTCCTTCCTGGTCACCTTACTTATTTCATTAATTTCATTTAAATTTACCAGTTTAACCATTTTGTATAATATAAATTAACATCTATATGAATAATAGGAAAACATAAAACAGCTTGAAGCAACAATAATAAAAGAATATACATATTAAAACCGTAAAATAAAAAATTAAATTTTCAACATAAGGGGAGAAGGGTGATGGTGGGGTGGGAGTATCCCGATCTGAGAGCGGGGGCCATTGGGAAGTTATGGATATAGTTATATTGAAATTAAATCCAAGTCCTGGGAGGTGCAAGCGCCCTGTATGGAGCGATCACATCTCCAGAAAGCAGGGCTCGAGGTAACACAGAGATTTAAGTTAGCAAATTACCCTGGTATTGCTACTGAGTGAAGTCTGCCGGCCGTTCCCACATTCTCAGTCTCGGTGCCCCTCTCCCTCTCCCTATAGTACCCTTACCTCAACCAACATGCGTGCAACTACTACAAACCCTTCACTGGCAGTAATAACCAATGTGTTGGTACGCAAAAAAAAAAAAGCATAGAATAGGAAAGTGTGTGGTTCTTAGAATTGTGTTGTATAGATAGGTGAGGAAGATTACAGCTTTTTCTGTAAGATGCTTAAGGGTTTGGGCTGTAATAAGGTATTGTAAGATGGTAATTGTACTCAGGAGACTTGCAGAAGGCAAGCAGGAAAGGATAAGTTTGACCTCAGAGGTGGTAAGGCTCTGGGAGGCAGAGACACAGGGATGGGAGGTTCAAGGAATTGTGTTCTACCTCATAGGACTTGGAGTGGTTTTCAGGTTCTGGATGAGGAGTGAAGCTTTGCTGAAGATGATGAGCTAAGACTTCAGCTATATTATCATGGGAGAGGAGAGGTTGGAGAGTGGTATTTATGGTGGCAGTCCAGGAAGATTTGTCTTCCGTTGTTACTGATTAGAGATATGTATTGGAATTTTAATTGTAAAAGGATCTGAGTTCCCAGGTCACTAAACGGCTCAGCCTATTGTATGCTTGGATGGGTGTCATATTCTCTGCTATAATGTTCTGGCTCACCTTTCACATAATATGAGGGTCTGTATGTGAATAGGTAGAGGTTTGGGCTTTGATGGATTGAAGCATTGGGATTTAAAGGTTTATGAGCATAGGGTTTAAAACCTTTCCAACAAGACTGTTGTATAGCAGTGGTGAAGGACTATACTAAATTGTGGAGAGCTTTTAGGGAAACTCTGAGGTCAATTGAATCCTCTAGGAGGGATTTAAACCTATTCTTATTAAACATGGCCATTAACCAATGATGGCAAGTCGCTACTTATCATTGGGTTGATTTTTTATTGAGTCAGGTAAGAGGCTCTACAATGGTTTTATATCTATTTCCAAAACCCCAAACAGGGTTGGACGAACGAATGTAATTATTTCACAATAATGCACTGGTAGATCCGATTTCGCCTTTTAATACATTTTTAAGTGATGTTCAAAATTGTCTTTCTTCGAATTTAAGACGAAAAATGTGGTGGAGTTGTCAAATTGCATTTCTTTTCTATTGATTGTAAAAGGTTGAAGATAAGCACAGTTTCTTTTAAAAACAAAATACATACAGACTTAGAAAAATAAAATGCGGCATATGAAAGTAAGCCACAGGTAGTTAGTGTTCAGTGCATTCTGCATAGGGTAGACCAAGGCATCTTTTTAGTACCAATATTGTAAAGTGCTCGATCACCGACGTAATTATCGGTGTAATGTACACCGACGTAAATTACGACACGGACGGGTTGATTTATAACTTTAAATGTGTTGTTTATTGCAGTACAGAGAAGAAGAACACTTAATACTCACTCTTTTGGCACTCTATTATTTATTCGACTATATACATTGGAAAGTTTCCTAAAAAGTTTTAAAACACAAAAAAAAATGTTAAAATGAACTCTTTTCTTGTCATGCTATTATTTGATATCTGTTTCCTGTAAGTGAATTTTGAGTATCATAAAGTTAATAATCAATATTTGGGCTAATGTATAGTAACTGGCCTACACTTTAAAACGACCAACTTTTTATAAACGAAAAATTGTCGCAAAATAGTTCCTTAAAAAGGCACAAGATAAGTTATTTTCTCAGAAACTGTTTTAAAGATAGATAGTATATATAGGAGAGTGGAGTAACGAATCTGGGCAAATTTTTATGTTTACTTTTCGAATTTTTTATTGTCGCGTCAATGATTTTCAGTATGTCCCTATCATTCTTTAAAAATTATTTAAGAGCTTAAATAATAGTAAACTCCTAAACACAAATTCAATTAAAGAAGAAACCTCCTGAAAATAGTTTTAAAATAACAAATTCCCCAGAGATTCCTAATTTAAGGTAGAAACTACCTTACAAACAACTGTTAAAAAACATATATGTTATATTATAATTAAACTCAGCAATATATATTTTTTACAACTCCTATGCGCTGGATTAACTGGACGAATTAAAAAATTGTCGATTATTTCTGTGTTTATTTTTTTACGTTATGTTCATGTTTAATTTATTTTGTTTTTATAGGCATTGTTTTTATTTGCCCAAATATATATATATAT
>KZ807180.1:510413-520968 GCA_000696205.2 Oncopeltus fasciatus | reverse complement strand
TTTCTATATATATATATATTTGGAGGGATTTATTATTATTTATACTATGTTTTGTTTTCTTACAAAGTAGTTAATATACATTTCTAGATTTGGAGTGAAACATTTTCTATGTGTCGACTACTCATGCTCTTAATGACCTCGCGATAAGATCACCTCAAAAAGTAGTAGTGTAAAATTTCAATTAAAAAAAAAAAAATACTACTATTAAAATCTGACGAACACTCACCCAGATAGATGGACATCTTGTTTTTATGGCTCTAAGCTACGCCTTCATTGAACCTCTTTGTATGTAGATAAAATTAAGCCGATGGAAGGTTTCCTGTGACTTTAAAAGTAAATTGTGTTTAATGCCGAATGAAGTTTTGTTATATTAATTCTAAAATAGAATTAATTTAAAAAAATAACTTTATTGAACTTAAAAATAATTAATATGAGTTCTTCTAGTGAAGATGAGCCTGCTCTGTCTTCTCATGCATTGAAGGCATTAAATGAATTTTATGAAGAACAAGAGAAATTAAAAATAGAACCTAATTTAGTCTGGAATGGTAGTGATGATAGTGATGTTAAATTTCAGGAAAATTGGGTAAGCAATAATGATCATAAATGTTCTTAAATCATGTGTAATTTTATTTTTATTGAAAGTGTACTGTATTGTGAGAGAGATCTTTCTAAGTTGAAAGATTATAGGTTGTTTTTGGTATTTGTTTTGTCTGTTCAGTGTGTTATAAAATACAATTTTAATAGATTTAGTTTATTACTGCATAATATAGAACTTATTTGCTAATTATGAAAGGTTAACCAGTCTGCATAACATATTTTATGTCAGCCAAAAGTAAATAAAGGATAATTAATTATTACTGACTATTCGCATAAAAAAATAAATTTTAACAAACAATTGTTTGGCAAAGGAAATGTTAAAAAAATAAAATATATATGTGAATTTTCTGGTAAAACAGAAAAATAGAAGAATGTACATTAAAAAGCCCTCCAATAGATAATTAGAATAAACTATACCATGGTCTTTCTATTCTTTAGATATGTACTTCCTTTTAGTGAATTTTGAGCACCATAGTTAATTAATATTTATCTTAAGGTTTATTATCTACTTAGAAACTTCAAAGTGATTAACTTTTGAAAAGAAACTTCCTCTAAAGTGCAGCAAAACAGTTCTTTTTAAGGTAAACGTTTGTTCTTTTCTAAGGAACCTAAGGGGCAGTAGTAGGTTTAAAAATCTTAGTACATTTTGATGTTTACTCTAAGACTTCTTGCGATTTATTCTTTAGTTCCATCAGTGGTTTTCTGTATGGCTTTATCACTGTTCTTTCTTGAAATTAATTTAAGAATGTAAACAATTCAAATTCCCAAACACTGATTCGATTAAAGAACTCTCCTGATAATGGTTTTAAAATAACAGTTAACTGCACACAAATTCCTAACCTAATTCACTGGTAAAAATATTGATTTCTTTATAGCCAGTACCTTACAAAGAACTGATTTGTTGCAATCTACCAGGAGTTTCTCTCACTATTCGGCCATTTTTATTTGTCTATATAATGACAATTCTATTTGATAATGATAGATGGTCACATTCAAATTTATAATAATTCTGACATTTGAGCTTTTTTTTCCTACGTTAGTTTATTTTTCTATGTTGCTCCTCAACATTTCGAGCCTTTTTTTCTTTAAACTGGCTCGTCTTAAGGTTCACCTTTTAATTCTACAAATTTATGTCCTAATTGTCATATAAAATATTGTATTATCCCTTTTAAGCCCTTGTCCACATTTGAATTCATTTTGGAAGAGGATCTTCTTCCTCTTTATTTACTTTTATTTTTATTTGCACTTACCCCAGGTCATGATTAGGACTATACATGACCTAGGGGTAAATGCAAATGATGATTGAAGCACTTGATTAAATGCTTAAAACATTGTATTTATTGTGTATTGTTATATGTTGTTCACTTGAATATGGACTATAATTCCAAAACGTTGAGAAAAATAAATTTATTGTGTGGGAGAAAAGAGGTGAAGCTCTGTCTGAAGAGTTTACTTCCTTTCCAATTATAGAATTAAAAGATCCAAAAAATAAAAAGATCCTATAATGGATAACTTATGAAATAAATAATGCTTAGAATGTTAAGAATATCAGATTTCACAATTTTGTTGTTAAATATTAATGTATTAATAATATTTGAAATATTATTTATACTAAATATAATTATTGATGTGATTTCTGCCTAAAGGACATAATTTTGCATGGGGTGTGTCTAGGCTTTGTACTCCAATACAAACATTTTTATAATTTTTGTAATACTCTTATTATATATCAATAGCAATTTTTATTCCTTACTTTGTGGAATAATTTACTTTATTTATTACTTTAATTTTTTTACAGGCTAAAGAAGTTTTTATTTAGGGCAAAATAATAACTTTGGTTTTTGCTTCTTATGATGGTTGATATTCCGGGGGTGTTAGGTACAATATATATTCATACACAAAAACTTATGTAAAAGCACAAGCATGAACTCAAGCATAACGGTGGTCATGCCACTTTCACTTCTTCTTCACTATTTCTGATAAACTTGTTTGTCTGTGCCTTTATTATTCATTAGATTAATAAAGTGTTCAAGTGCACATTCTTCTTTTTTTCCTGTTATTTGACACATTTCGACCAAGCCTATAAAGAGATAAAAGAAATTAGATGTCCTGTAAAAGAGAATAGAAAGAAAATGGGGTGAGCTTGATTACTCTTAATAGGTAGTCACATGCTATTGTCTCTTAAATATTTGTATGCTCTCTGTAGGCTACACAAGCTATTATGATAAACTTTATATGGCATAAACTAAAAACGTTCGATTAAAACTTCATAGATATATAGCTTGAGAAATTTTTCATTGAATGAGAAAATAGCCTTTTGAGTCCCTAAATTAAAAATATCTTTATCACTTCTAAAGTGTCATCATTCAGTAAATGTTCATTGATTTTTCATTATGTCCAACTACTTACTTAAGACCAAAATATTTATACATTAATTAATTTTCTTTTATAATGTTAGGTCCCATATCTTCCACATTAAAGTTATGCATATTAACTGTAATTTCTTTACTAAAACCCCTAAAAATGAATGTTCTAAAATTTTTAAATCTTACTGGCTTAAATAAGAGTTGGATTAAGTATTTATTTTTTTTATTTTTTTTTTAGCAATTGAGTCAATTTTGGTATGATGATTCTACTATTGATAATATTTGTTTTGAAATTTGTAGAATAACAAAACCTAACGATAAAATTGCTTTGATTTCCTGCCCTTCAGTTTATAGGAAACTGAAAACTTCAGCAAAAAATCGAGAAGGTATAAATACTTAATTGATTTGCATATATTTTCTTCAGTTAACATCTACAACATCTATTGCAGCTTAATAACAATTATTTTTCAGTTATATTGTTTGAATACGATAGAAGATTTGCTAAGCTTGGTTTAGATTACAACTTTTATGACTACAATGCTCCATTAGATGTTCCAAGAGAACTTGCCAACTATTTTGATGTTGTTGTTGCTGATCCTCCTTTTCTGTCAACAGAATGCATTACTAAAACAGCAATAACCATAAAATTTTTTTCAAAATCCAAAATTATTCTATGCACTGGTGAGAAATCATTTTATTTTTAAAATTTTTATTTATTTATGTTTTTTTTAAATAGAATATTTTCTGCAAAATTGATGTATATATGTGCCTATGTGAGTAAATAGACTTTAATGCATCCAATGCCAAAATTGTTATCTATTTATTGCATCGATATGGCGAAATCTAGTCTTATTTTTCTTTTTATTTTGTATTTTTTCATTCATTGGTTTATCATTTCTCCCGTGTGTGGTGTGTGTGTGTGTGTGTGTGCGTGCGTGCGTGCTTGCGTTCGTGCGTGCGTTCGTGCGTGCGTGCGTGCGTGCGTTCGTGCGCGCGCGCGCGCGCGCGTGTGTGTGTGTGTGTGTGTGTGTGTGTTTGCTCGTGTAAGCGCGCGCCTGTGTTTGTATATATAATAAATAAGAGCAGGAGTATTGTAGGCATCACAAAAAAACCCTACCAAAACATCTACTAGTTTCCTTAGAAGGATTTCTATTTTAATCCTTCTAAGGCAACTAGTAGATATTTTGCTGGGTTTCGGTCAAGGTTGATCCAAAAAATACAATTTAAAAAATGTGTATTTTTTTATAATCTGCTGATGTTTCGGCTTACATTGTAAGCCATCTTCAGGGCTACCATAAGGTCGAGAAGGGACGTTTTGCCACCTGGATCAAATGATTGAAAATTTGATCCAAGTGGAAAGATAATAAAAAATACACATTTTAAAAATTGTTTTCTTTGGATTAACCTAGACCAAACCTCAACAAAAAAAACCTACTAATAATCTCTACGGTCAAAAACTCTCCATTTGGACTTACATAAAATCCTGGGGTGTTCCTACATTGTTCAGCTCTTCACATAGACTTTTAAGGTAATATATTTTGTAGTTAACTACCATTAACTAAAAGTTCTTGTTCAACTGAAATACACAGAAGTAAATAAAAATATTATTGGAATTAGTAATTACTTTGCAATCAATAGACAAAAATGTTTAGAAAAACAGTACAAAAGGATAAAAATAGAAAAAAATTAAAAATATTGCTAAAAAAAAAATTTAGTAAGTCTTCTAATAGCAAATTCTTAGGTCAACTAATAGCTATTGGTTAACTTAAATATAAAAAAAACTATAAACATGAAAAGGCCTTCTATGTATTTCTTTGAGTTACATGTACTCATATTAATATATTAACTCAAAGTAAATGAAGGATGACTTATGAATTTATAGGAATGTATTGAAATAAAAATGGACATAAAGACATAAATACAGATCGTTGCCTTAATTATTGTAAGTGTTTAAAGTAATATGATATATATTTTAGATATTATCCAAATTGATTTATTACCTTTAAAAATTTGGCATTTATTATTGGCTTTAAATTATAAGGATTAAAGTTTTTTTTTTAAGAGTATTAGCTTTTTAAATTATAAAAATCTATTAATTATGATAATGAATTTTCAATGTTTCTCCATGTTATATATTCAGGAGCCTCTGACCTGAAGCTCATGTTTAACTCCCTACTTTTATAGTCTTTGAAGCTATTCATAATTATTCTCATTTTGATCGTATAGGAAAGTGAGGTAAACTGCCCTTAGCAATTTTGTATCAAGAAATTGTGGGTTTGATTTTCCAATGGGCATTATGGAATAACCTCCAATTACTCATTAAGACTAGAAGTTTTATACAATTAATGAGAGGGAATAGAATAAAAAAATCTATCTGTCCCACCCAGGACTCGAACCTGGATCTCCTGCTTTATTTGATACCAGCCCGGTATGATTCCATTACACCATCATCCAATCATACCGGCCCGAAATTCAGGAGATCCAGGTTCAAGTCCTGGCTGGGACAGATAGATTTTTTTATTCTATTCCCTCTCATTAATTGTTTAAAATTTATGTGGGATAATAAACCACAATTAAATTAATATTTATAAATGAAAATGTAGAAGTTTTATGTTTATATCAATTTTATTTCCTTAAACTCTTTATTTGGAAATATCACAGTTGAAAAACTGATACATTTTTTTAAACTACCCATTTACAAAACCAAAACTTATTCTCTTAAATATTTATATTTATTAATTTTTTTACAGGAGCAGTTATGGAAGAACTTGCTAACCGATTATTAAATTTAAAGAAAAGCAATTTTGAGCCAAAGCACGAAAATAATTTAGGAAATGCATTTTGTTGTTATACGAATTATGAGCCATCTTTTACATTTGCTACATAAATTTTTTAATATATAATTTCTTATTTATTAATCACCATCTTTTTGAGTTTTGAGTGTTGTAAAATTTATGTTTTACCTTTAATCATCTAACAAAAAAATGTACAGAATTTTATGTACATATGAAACAGATGTTTCAGTTACTTATGAGCCATATCTTTAGAAGTCGTGATCTTCAGTGTATGCATACTTTTACTTGAGAACTGTTTAGGTGTCACTAAAATAGGAAAAGAACTGTTAAATGTGGTGTCACTATTTAAACTTAAGTTATTGTAGAGTACTAATTCTTTGAAGAGATATGGACTGCTATTAAGATACTGAGAGAAGCTGATTCTCCTCATAGTTTGTTGGTAAGTGTGCTTTGCAAGGTCATTTATCAAAGTTGCCTTGCAGGTACAAAGGATTCTTAAAAGAGTTTCTGGAAAGAAAAATATAAAGGAAAAAATGGCTTAAAATAAATAATGTAATCCTATAAGAAAAATGTTTGTGAATGCTTTATAAGCACTTATAAATAACTGGTTTTTCTACAATTGTAGCACTCCATTACAAGCTTTGCTTATGTAGTCTATAAAAATCATTGATATAAAAAAATTGCTTTACTTAAACTTTTGCATTCAAGTTTCTTAATACTTTTTTTATGTCATAAGCCAGACATCGGTTAAAGAATTTCCCCAGAATACCACTCATCTTAACAGATATGTTGAAAAATTTCTATAGGTGCATATATACTAACTAGCCCTGCAACAGACCATAGAGGCCCAGGAGATAAATTCACATGGAGATGAGTTTATTATATGAGACTGCCTGATTTTCCCTATTCAAGGATGAATGGTTCTAAATTGGAGTGAATGTAATTTCTAACTTGCAAAAAATATAAGATGTGTACACAACTGAATGACTTATAAATGATTTTTTTTTTCTTTTTTTTTTTTTAATTACTATAATTTTTGATGCAAAATATACATAGATTTCATTTCCTATGAATATTTTGTATAAAAAACTATATAAAAATTCGAGAATTTATTTCTGGCCTGAATGGAAAAACTCAACTAACATACTCAAGAATATAGTGGTGTAATATAGTCTGTATCTGACATAATTGATTCCTTTGGAAAAGTTTCATATTTCTGCCTTCTTATTTTTAAATAATACATTTAAATGCTCTCTCTCTCTCTCTCTCTCTTTCTCTTACTNATCATTGAGAATGTGTTTCTGGCAGCCTATACCTTTTTTCTAGTGTACAATTGTGGATCTTGGATGTTAGTTAAAAAATTATGTTTCGTACGTATTACAAGCCAAATAAATTAGGGTATGTTGATGATAAGTAGAGTAGCTTAATTCCAATGGGGAGTCAAATGGATAGGTCAAAGAAAAATGAGGGAATATAAATTTGAGGTCCAAAATAAAAATAATATACTAGCAAGCCGCATATCCTCGGTATGTGTTTGAGAACGTGTTCAAAGCGTCTTGCGAAAAATGTATTATATGAGTTACTTTCAATTGGATTAAAACCCCTCTTTGGATCAATAAGATTATCAATATGTATGCTTAAAATGATATTTATTCGAGAAATAATAGGCATTTTAAGAACTTGGAATAAATGTGCATTCTCTGAAGAAGCCTGTCCAGGGACTAGCGGAGCACTGAGATTGGGGCAGTCTCTAGCGGCTGAAATTTGAGTCAGAGTTAGTTTCCTGTACGGGACGGTAGGTGGCAGGCGCTGCTGTCCCGTTCCGGAACCCGGCCGGGGAGCTAGCGACTCTACAGGCTGCTCCACGAACCCTCTCCACTTCCCCCAGGTCTGCCAATCTCAAAGAAGTTAAGTAATAAGCTTACAGAAATATTAGAAGGCAAGTTATATTAAATACGCTAAAATACTATAGTATTTATTATTGTATACAATTTTGTCAATCTGTAAGCTCTTAAAAATCAAAAGAGAACTGGGTTTTGATAAATAGGGCAAAGAGAGAAGATAAACAAGGCGAGAACAGCTACAAACTACTTACGAACGACTCATAAGTGAGGATTTTTAATTAAATGAAACAATTAAACTATCAGAAATCAAAGTATAACACAAAATCATACAATAAAACTCTTCCACTTAGAGGCTGTTAGTGCTTTCATTAAAGAAGGCAAAATGTCTGATTTGATCTAAGATTCTGTGAAGAACACGAGTAGAGCAGGGAAGCATCGCTAATGATACGTCTTAGTTGAATTTTATTTTATTTATAAATGCTAATGTATTTCGGCTCACAATGTAAGCCATATTCAGGGCTATAGTTAAACACCAGAGTACAGACTAAGTAACATAAGACAAAATATCAAAAATATTAATAATATAAGACTAGAATTTATAAATATTATTTAATTTGTGGTATTTAATCCCACGTAAATTTAGAGAATTTTTAGTGCAAGGGAACAGAATTCATTATTTTATAATGAAATCTTCGAAAATACTGAACCAGCAACATATATTTTGCCGAAAATAATTCTTAACACACCACTGAAACCACAATTATGTCTAAAAAAATTTTACAAGTGATCGTATAAGACAAAAAATACCAAAAATAGTAAACCCTCAACAATTCTGTTTATTGATATTTTATTCGATAGCTTATAGTTAAGAGGGATCTATAGCCTGTATCTCTTAAATTACTGTCTTAAATTTTCTCTTACACTCGTAATAAAGCAGTTGTTTCAGAAGCAGGGTGGTGAATTCTACTTCAACTAACCCCAATATTGGCCCCTTACCATAATTTCTTTAACAAACTTCAAGGAGTTACCAAGAACTATGATTTTTAAAAATGGATCGTTTATTATTGTATAACTAATATAATTCAAAAAGTAAATTATCAATGTGTTTTCACCTGTGGTTATCTTGGAAAAAAGGCGGCTGAGCCCCCATCACCTCAATAGTTATCCAACCTTTAAAAAGGCTCATTCGACCCCCCCCCCCCCCACTGTGTCGAACACTAGGATTACAAAATTAGTTAATTTATTATTATTATTGTTTTAAAAAATAAATTTTTCATACCTGGAAAAGCATACCTCATCTGTTCTTATGATTTGCTCTGAAATACTTTTAAATAAACTTGTTCTCTTATGAACCTTAAAAGCTCACCTATTTTATTATTATTGTTTCCTAAAATTTCAGAGATATCGTTTTCTATGTTGAATATTCTCTGCTACTCGGTACGAAAACATTCAATCAAATCAGTTTCAATCTGTTCAAATTCAAAATTAATCATTTAGATGGATAGTTTTTTTCAAATGGAGTTTTTTGACCGTAGATATTATTATTAGATGATTTTAATTGGGGTTCGGTCAAGGTAGATCCAAAAAAATACAAATTTAACAAAAGAGTATTTTTTTAAAGATTATCCATGACTGATACATGGAAATGTGAACTTGGGGACAGGACGTCCTCTCTCGTCTTCATGATAGGCAGCCGTGAAGATGGCTTACAATGTAAGCCAAAACGTTGGCAGATAATCTTAAAAAAAATACACTTTTGTTAAATTTGTATTTTTTTGGATTTACTTTGACCGAACCCCAACTAAAATCATCTAATTTTAATCTTTTAGTTTGATGCTACAGTCATCCCATCAGGTGTTCACGGTTATCCGTGCTTACACCTTGTGTGACCTATGCACTACGTGGTCAATACAACTTCCTCTCTTATCATTTCTCTGACAGGTGTAGTCTATTGCCTAAAATATTTTTTTTGTAGCCTGCAACTTATTTGCTCTAATCAAGTAGCAGTCATTATTCTATTTCTGGTATAGCTCAAAAACCCTTACCATTACAAAAGCTATGGAGTTTGCCTGTCGGTCTGATTATGCTTAAGTTAGGAATAATTATATTTTACGAAACATTCTTTAGTGGCCACGTATGTTATTTTTTCAGTCACTTGTACTTCTTTAATTTTTTTTTTTTTTTTTAAACAAACATCGGACACATTTTATTTAGTGGTTCACATTTTACCCAGTTTTGTACAGTGTGACATTGCAATGAGGTGTTTTTGAAGTACAATCTTCTGTTATATGTAACGAACAGAACTCTTAGGAAATCTACACTGATGGTTCGAAGAATGAGCTTTCAATTTCTTGTACAGTAGGTCTACACCGAGATATTTGTCGGCAGTAAGAATTTTAACAGATTCACGGTCTATCCACTTAGCGGAATTTCTTTGCCCTATCAGCTAATTTGCACTACCCAATGACCTCTCCTCCTCAGAGAAAAATATCATTTTTGTGCCCCGATTGAAATAGATAGTTTTTTTATTAATAACATCACCTTTCTAGAAAATAACCTTTCTACAATGCAGAGCGATAAGTGAAAGAGTTACTCTCCTATAAGACTCTGGGCATTAAGTATTCCAGAAAACGAAGCTTCTAATGAAGATGTCTCTTACAGCTAATCTTCTCAGTCATTAAATGCATTCCTTTGAGTAGGTTTAATTAAGTGCGACAGAAATGGTCCAAAAAAAAAAAAAAAAAAAAAAAACTTGTTCACGTAGGCTTTCACAGTCATCAGATGTATGTAAAGTTTTTTCCGGGTTGGACCGTGTAAAGTTTTTGATGGTTGTCGAGCTTTCGCACATCATGTGATGGCTTCTTCAGGGCTGAATAGAGAATGAGAGCTGTCTTCAAATCCAGGGGTATTTATACCCGGCGCTGTCCGGTCCTTGGGCGAAGCCTGTCTTCCC
>KZ807180.1:479470-501982 GCA_000696205.2 Oncopeltus fasciatus | reverse complement strand
TATTAAAATTATAAATAAAAACATAAATTAATATTAAAAAAGTAAAGTCTCTTAAATTATACTCTCAGTGTCTTATCCAGCTTGTAAAATTTCATTATTCATTGCTTCTAGGTATTACGATCTTTAACGAAGGATGAGAAATCTGCTAATTGTACATTTATCCTGCATATTTTATATTCTATACATGATTTAATATATCGAATTAAGTTGTTTTAAAGAATAAGAAGATCCAAAATTAGGGACAATATTTTACATTTATATAACTTTAGTTTTTTTAAAATACTTGCACTGTAATATTCATGAAATATTATGAATATTATTATTATGAAATATTCTGTGAATATTATTCATTCTGAGTTTTCAAATCTTCAGTTTTTTTTTATTATTATTATGATTTTAAAGGCAATTCTTATTTGCGTCTGTGTATAGTAAGCTGTTGTCTCAACAGGGGTTAGGGGTGGCTAAGGTTTACTCAGGGCACGGGGCATAATGGGCTGACTGGGACAATGCTGTTAGCTGCTGTTGATGCACTTCCCCTGCAATCTCTCCTTCCTTGCTTGCGCCAGACAAATCAAATTTACTCACCACTCTCTACATCGCTCCCTAAGAGGCTAAAGCGCTCTCAATCTCCTCCCACCCCCGTTTTTCAAAAGGAATAATTCTCATTTACTCACTTTATATATCATTGAGAGATACTACATTTTCCAATGATATTCTCTTATTAATGATATAAAATGCAATAACATATCTTTACATCTTTCCGATTCAGTCCGTTATCTCGGTTTCCACCTTCACTCACAAATAAATTGACTTCTCGAGCTAACAAATTCAAATTCAAATGGCTTAGAACTCAACAGACGTCAAGGACTCTTATACAAACTTAAAAATAGGCCCTCATAGCTTGCTTACAATAGAAAACAAACTGACCATCTACTAGAGCTTAATACTGTTATTAACAATGATTTATTAAATAAAATATTTTTATTTTGCATTGTAATGGCAACACTGCGCGTGTTGTGAAGGGAGGTTCTTATAATGTTAAAAGATCTCCATGTTGTATGAGATATAAATAAAAGGCACGTTTTATGTTTGAAGTGTTATATCTGTAATTATCCCCATTATCCATAACAAATACAACGAATCTGGTAATACCAATTGTATTAATACACTAATACAACCAATCAGGCCATATTTAACATAATTTTGGGTGTCACTAAGCCTTCCAATATCCAATGAATACATTCCTATCAATAAAAAATCCTAAGAATAATTGCAAATGCTCCATAATCTTGCAAATGTCTCTAACTCTACCCTTCATCACGATTTTCATTTCCCTTTCTTCCAAAATCTTATCATCACCCGCTTCAGTCTTCCACAGTAAACTCTAACTCAATCCTAATCCCTATTGTATATATATATTTTTTTTTTTTGTAATCTTTTTTTACAAACAGTTAATGAGTTAGTTTTTTTATTTTAATAAGTTTTAGCCTCTTTTTCAACGACTTAGGGTCTTGGAGAGAGGTTACCATCACGTTCTAAACATCCATGGCTCAGGATAAGCTTTTATTTATCAATAAAACTTGCTCAGGGCGGGATTGCCTGACCCGAACGGATCCCATAAGCTACCCTGGTGCCCCAGATAAGTTCTTTTATGGCTGAAATCGGTTTAGAGGGAGTTGTATCAGCTGTGTGACTTATGTTTTTTTAATGTGCTGGCCGAAGGGAGTAGATTAAACCTCTCTATAACTTGACAATGTAAAATTGATTCCAATAATAATGGAAAGATAATGTTTGAATGATCGATGTAGTTTGGATTTACCAAGTAACATAATATGCCAATCACACTACTTGTTGTGTTTTTATTATTCGACTTTTATATAAATTTACGAAGTTAAATAATATAAAAGAAATATATGCTTTAAGAGAATTACAATATATTTACCGTATCATGCATTGTGTAATCAATACTAAAAATATTATTTTTTCTTTATTCACATATGCACTATAATTGTAGCGAATAATGCCAGGAGATTTGCCTATCAAGTATCTTACTCTATCAAGTACTGTCTTTTAGCAAAAGGATTTTATAAATTCAAAACATCTCTCTTAAAAAAACAACAGAAAACACTTTTATGCTGTAAAGAATTTTATCCTAGTGTATCAGTTAATACTTGTTGAGGTAAAGAAATACTGCAGTGAGTGTTATGTTTGAAATGCCTGAAGTGCAACCCTTTTTTTTTCTATCGAGGGTTACGATCAGAAAATTTCGGTTGCCATGGCTTTTGTGATACACGAATTGGGGGATGAAACTGACAAAGTGAGTAAAATAAAACGCTACCTCCCCATTTTACTTGAAATAGAGCCAAGGGGTCAGTAGCCCGGCATACTCGCTCCACCAGCTGGGGGTATTGTGTGAGAGCTAGCTTGCTGACGGTTAAGAGAAGGTTGTTTTGGAGAGAGGCACAAGCTCCAGGGGCTGACTCGCCCGAGTATCGTTTAGTGATAACGCGATTTAGAGGTCTCCGACGGAGCACTTAGTATTTCCAAGCGCCGACCTTTCGACATAACTCAATAGGCCACTCCCTGCCCCCACACTCTTATCTGCGGGCTGCTTCCGGAGAGCGAGACTCCTACCACACTCCTTCAGAAGCTCAACATAACCTTTACAAGAGACAGAGGATCCTTCTTACATTCGCCTCAAGTAAATGTCCTACTGTAAAGTTTATCTGATTATTGTAGTAGCACGACAAAGAAACATTATATAAATGATTGAAAAATGGTCTACATTCATTGAATATTTACATACGTATTTAAAGCCTACAAAAACAAATTTAACTCACAATTGCAAATTGTAGTTACAAAAAACTGCATTTTAATACCTTACAAATGGGTTGGTATATATATATATATATATAACTATATAACTTTGCTCTCTCACTTTCAGCATTCCTCTGAATTTTCTACACCTCTGAGAAAAATCAGTTCAATGGATTTTCTTTTCTAATAGATTCCTATCAATCCAATGTCTTATTATTGATCTGGTGGTTGTGCTCTGTGATATGTCCAAGAAGTGGCCGAGATAAAGAGAGCTTTAATTGGGACTTGCTTGCTACTGCAGAACTGTCGTTGTTTGTCATCCTTCAAAGCTTTTCTTTTTGAAGAAAGTACTTATATCCATTGAACCTCCCACAGCTGCCAATTTCTTCTACTGGCCATGAAATAAATTGATTACAAATTTTAAGGAGCGATAATACCGAACTGAAAACTTGCCAACTGAAGACATTTCCCTCACACTACCCACCACCAGAGTCGCTGCCTACTGAGGTCGCTGCCATCTAGAAGCCAAACACAAGGTAGCCGGGATTCAGTTCACGTCCTGCGGGTAGTGGGAGACCCAGTTTATCGATCCGGGGTTGATTTAGTTCCCACCCATGTTTTAAGTTTTGTAGAAATCCCACAGATACATATGGCTGTAATACTCTGATAATTTCAGGTACTCTAAGAGTCGATTATCGGCTAAAATATCAAAGAGTCAATCAAGCTCAGTTAAATAGACACACCATTGGATGTAGTTCTATTCTAGTCAGTTCTGAATTATTCCTCCATGTTAGTGCCTTCCAGCATGGAGGTGCCTCAGTCCAGGCAAACCAAGCCTCCCGGTCTCGAGCCAGCTCCCTCATGGCATTCCAATTTATTCCTCTCTTCTCTACCCTCCTACCCTTGAGACGTAGTCAGTCCATTGAGTTCTGGGTCTCCCTCTGGGACGTTTCCCTGTTGGTCTGGCCTCAAAGTATTTTCTGGCGTCCCGGTCCTCATTCATCCGGCAGAGATGTCCAAACCATCTAAGTTGCCTCTTTTCAAGGTTATCCTTTAGGGAGCCAACCCCCAGCTGTTCTCTTATCATTCCTGACACGATCTCTTCTGGTTCGGCTCGCTATTTCACGGAGGTACCTCATTTCCGCTGCAGTAACTCTGCTTAGGTGCTTGTCTATTGGTACCCAAAGTTGGGTAGTGAAAGTTCACTTCCATACAGGAAGATAGATAGGTAAACAGATTTAAAGATATGCAGCATTTCATATCTCTCCACCTCCCTTTTCCCTATAACTGTGTTGCAGAGGTGGTAGTAAATTGAATTTGCCTTCTTTATCCTATTGTAATCCTGGTCTACTTTTCCATTCCTGCTTAACACTGTTCCGAGGTAAGTGTAGTCGTCCACTATTTCCATTATTTAATTTGCATTTTGACTCATTAATTTTAATTCTCCATTTAAGGTGTCTGTGTTGGATACTTGCAAGATGAGCTTGGAGCCCATTCGGTACTCTAGGAGGGGGAATTTAGGATGACTTTGACATCTGCAAATTGAGCTAGGAGAGTATATGATACAGGTAGGGATGCCAGCAATGTTTAGGAATAATAGAATGGGCTCAGATATACTACCTTGTGGAATTCCCGTTTACAAGTGGTAGAAATCGGAGAAATTCAATCTTTAGCGGACTCTAAAGAAGCGGTTGGATAAGTATAACTTAAAGATTAGGCAAGTATTACTAGGAATTATGGATTTAAACTTAAACAAAAAACCACCATGTCAGACTCGATTGAATGCATGAAGAACATCCAAGAAAGTATTCTACGATTCGAAACACCTAATAAATAGTAGAATTAAGAATGAATAAAATTATTTAAAAATGTTACTTGTGTTATAAGTGTTGAATGGAAATCAATTATTCATTGTAAACCCTGAGTGAATTCATTTTTAGTTGAATCCATCAGAGAAAAAAGAAATGGTTTAGAGTGAGTCCACAATTTATAATCGAAATACTTTTGTTATTATTTGATCACGAAAATGTTTATAGAACATAATATGTGTAAAATTTATTTCCTAAGGGTTTATGTTCTGCAATTTTTTTTATACGAAAAACGCTTATTAAGAAAGAGATTTTCGAATGTAGCTAAGATGGGTGAGCGATTCCCCCACTCTCTCTTCCTGTTCAGTAGAGAGAAAACTTTAGCGGTCATACATTTTACGCTCATTATTCTCTCACATTTGTAAATTAAATTTTAACGTTTACTCTTATTTATATTTATCTATATTTAATGAAGATGGAAATTTGCTTAGATAAAGCTCCTGAGGCGTTATGTTCCATGTTATTCTAGTTTTAATGCATGCATATTTAATTATAGAAAGTTACCAAATTATAGAAATTATCCCTAATTTCTAGATAATTTACTATTTTTATTGAGGGCAAAATATTTAGTGTTTCGTTCATGTTTATTTTCTATTTCGTTGAGGCAAGTATCGTGTTATTTTATCAAAGTTGAGATACACCTTAAAGAATCTACTTATATCTTCTGACATGCCTTACAGATAATTGTGTCCTCTGCAAATAGTAAGATTCGTCTTTCTGCACTAAAGTATTTATGTAGATATCTTATAAAGTTGGTGTTAGTGCCGATCCTTGAAGAACACCAACTTTATTTCATGCACATTGGGAAATAATTTTCTTACAATATAAAATTGCATGATGTAAAACAATGTGTAAATTAATTTTGTTAAATAAGGTTGGAATTCAAGTTGATTTACTCCTTGTCGGACGGCGAAAGGTATTCTTTTGTGAATAACAAGTAGAATTAGTTAGTGAATGAGTACAGCATTCCAAAAGCCCTTCACAGTACTTAATACGAGTATTCCTTTCGAGTTTTATTGTTAAAATTTGCAGATAAGCTATCAATTACTCTCGTAAGCTATGCCGTTCTCCTATGATCGCCTTCAAACCAAGGTGTTCGTTTGTTATAATTTTCAGATAAGCTATCAATTACTTTCGTAAGTTATGTCGTTCTCTTATGATCGCCTTTAAACCAAGGTTTTCGTTTGTTATAATTTGTTCTTTTTTAGCTACGTTTGGACTTTGTAGGGAATTGGGTGCTCTATAATTTTTCCTGTTACACTCAGTAAACAGACCGAAAAGTCTGAAACCACTGTGTAAGTAATATACTGGAAACTAAGAATTAGTTTTAAAATATTGATAACATATTTATAAGTCCTTTTTCTGTTTTTCAGATGATTTAAGTAATAAAAAATTAGTGAAAAGCATAAGATGATAGACTCCCTTTAGGTTTTGGCATTTCTTCAGGCTTACGCTGAGGTAAGCTAGCGACTCGTGCAGCCGAGCAAAAGAGCTCAAAACGGCAGGAGGGAAGTGTCCTGTGAGAATTTGTAGTTTGGGGGGGGGGGGGGGGCTCTGGATTGATGTTCTCCTGTGGACCCTACTCCCACGGCCGTCGGTCTGGCATGGCCACGCCGAGGACGCCCACCCTGACATCCCTCATCTATCCTGTACAGGCTCATCATCGGATAAATAAATGATGCCCCTTCTCAGCCTAAGACATATATCAGAAATGTCATTATTTATCATCTAGATGATTTTACTTAAATATTTTCAATAAAATTTGAAAAAAGTTTTTTCTTTCTTTTAGAAGCAAAAAATTACGTAATTATAAGTTTAAATTAAATTTTTATATTACTTTTCACAATTGTGCAAATAAAATTATGATATTTTTTAAAAATTTAAATTTTATTTATTTTATTATTTTTGTTAAAATTTAAAATTTTATTACATCTTTTAAATTGCTCACAATATTCTCAGTTGGCTGTGATAATAACGTCACATGGAGGTGAGAATGGCCAGTGTCGGAACCCCAAAAGAAAAGAGAAACTAAGATGATACAGATATAAAAATAAATTTATATTTATATGGATTTAGGAAGAAACTCATTGGTTTTGAGATAGGGATATTGCATGCGGAGAATGGAATTTGTTGAAACGAGAAGGAATTATGTCTTTGACGAGGTGGATTTGGACGGTTGAATTCATAGAAGTGAGTATTTAGAACGGTTCTGACAACTTTGGATTGGAACGATACAACAACAAGAAGGTAACAACAAAAATAAAAATAGACGGGAAACAATAACAGGGCTAATGGCTAACAACCAGCCAGTTTTGGCCAGGCGGGTTTTCTGCTGCTTTGTGTAATCAGCCGTGATATATATCCGATACATTCATTCGCCCACCAGTAGGATCTTATCCATGATACGAACCGCTGGAAAAGACTGGGAGTCACAAAAACTACTAGTCGAGGAGGTCCACAGGAGTCGTCTTCAGATTTACCATTCTATATATGTCTTCACGAGCCCGCCAATGTTATCTATTTCAGTTTGAGAGGCTTAAGCACTAGTACAGGAATTCATCTTATTTTCTGAGTCGTATTTACAAATGCTAGATGTTTTAGTTACCTAAAACCCGTGTCTGATGGTTGGTTATGACTATAATACTGCCTGTTTTTATAGGCTGGTCCTTTTACAGACTGGTCCATTCGGTGGTATGTTTTCATGCACCCACAAAATTTATATCAGTTCTACAGGCTTAAGTAAAGGAAGAATAACGCTTTAGGTTAAGAAGGCTCTGAATTATTTTTACAAATGCTAGATGTTTTAGTTACCTAAATCCCGTGTCTGATGGTTGGTTATGACTATAATACTGCCTGTTTTTATAGGCTGGTCCTTTTACAGACTGGTCCATTCGGAGGTATGTTTTCATGCACCCATAGAAATTATATCAGTCCTACAGGCTTAAGTAAAGGAAGAATAACGCTTTAGGTTAAGAAGGCTCTGAATTATTTTTACAAATGACTTTCAAAGAGAAAAAATGTCTTCCGATGTTTGCGTTTCTTTACTAACTTATTCTTTCATATATCCATTACAGGATATTGTGGCTGTTTTGGTTTTGCTGAACTGGATAGTTGGAAAGTTTGCAATGCTGGCTTATATATAACAATGACATGCTGTCTCATTTATGTCCTCTGCCGAAACTCTTTTAAGAGAAGCTTAACAGACAAAAAAAAAAAAAAAAAATAAGTTTCTAATATTTCTTAATTCTTTATTTTACTTAAGCATTTGTTAACAATCATTGTCTGATTTATTCTTTTTTTCTTTTAAATTATATAATTAAAGGATATATGTACTAATTATATTAATTTTCTTTATAAAATGCTTTATTAATGAACAATGTTTTCCCTTCTAGTGGATTAGGATGGTATGGCAGTTTACTATGGAAAAGGATGAAGCGGGAAAAATGAGGACTTGAACAAAAGGAATATTAAAATCGTGGTGAAGGGAGGAATTGGATACGTAATAGGAAGCATTTGTCATTATTCTCAGGGTTTTGGATTGAAGGGACTGGATTCTTTGGATGTTGGAAGTCTTGGCGGAACCCCAGATTTCTACTCCGTAAGTCCTGATTGGTCATTATAAGGTTTTGTTGAGCGTTAGTCGTTTTGTTTTCAGTCGTAAGATTGGGTTTCTTATTCATGAGTCTGTATAAAAGTCCATATAGACGATTGAGTTCTTGTCTTTTAATTTTAGTATGTTCTCCCCTTGTAAGTCAAGATGGAGCCAAAGGTAATGAACGGAATTTGATTGTGGTAAAGGAATATTGCTAAATTTCACAATTTCAGGGAAGTCTTTCTTTCGCAGTTGGAAATTAACTTGAAAACATTTTTCTTCATTGATTTTTATTCTCCATTTTCCACACCATTGTCTGATTTTTTCGAGGTGATCTTGTAGGTTTTTAGAAGCAGTTTTAGGATCGGGGTGGGAGAATAGGATAGCTTTGTCATCCGCAAATAAAGCTAAGAGGGTACTTGGAGGGGTAGGGATGTCAGCAGTGTACAGGATAAATAGGATAGGTCCAAGCACACTACCTTGATTAACTCCCGCTTCCACTTGGTAGAAATCGGAGTAATTTCTTCCTTTCCAAACCCTAAAGAAACTGGTGGAGGGATGCGAGGTCACGCCCTGTAAGGTGCTAGGGCGGGTTGACATTGCGTTGTTTCGCTCGGTGGGGATCTGGTCGCTGACCGCTGTCCCCTCTTGTCTTTCGGAGGTGTCATGGGTCCGCTACTTCGCTTGCCTTTACCTCTGCTGGATATAACTTGATGGTTGTAATTACCACCAATTATAATGCGTTAATAAAATAAAAAAAAAGAAAACAATAAACTCCGAGCCTCGAACCGGGACGTGGAGCTCGAGGGCCCTCTACTGAGACAGTGGCCTTAGTGAGGGAGGGGACAGATAAGACAAGTCTGAGCTCTGCCTGCCCGCTTGGGGCTGGCTATTGAATAACACGTTTGTCTTTACTCACTGAATTGTGGGTGATGTCGGCGACGTAACTTCTCCAAACTTCACACACTTGTTGAGCGCACTTAGTTATCGTTGTCTATTAATTTTCAGGGCATAACACTGCCTACAACCTATAAATAGTATTTGATAACAGAGAGCTACACAAACGTGGTGTTCACTGGCCAGGACTCACCGGTCAAATCCTATCCATTTTTAAATTAGCTTAAATTGACTATGTTTCTGTACTAATTCATACTATAGCCGAAAAACTGTCTCTTTAAGGTTAAGATTCAGCAATCAAAAGTTTTGAAATCTGAACAAAAATTCAACATTTGAACTATTTTGCTGCATATCATTAAATGAGTTAGTTAAAAAATGTTACGTAAACTTATAGGACTTCGGTTATGTAACTAGAAGGGGTGAGTTGCTATTTTATTCATTGTCTATGTTACATTGATTAATTTACTTTTTACAGGTTTACCTTTCCTCCTCACTATTCTTATGGACTTTAAAGAATAAATTAGGTTTTTACATATTTTAAGTCTTTCATGTCCTGTGGTAGCTTTTCTTCGGCTCGAGAAAACTGTATTTATCTATGAACTTGAAATAACAATGACAGATCCCTCTGTCAACACCATTTAAATGATTCTAACGCCTTTGGCTTATATTCAAACACAACACTATTCACTTTACAATAATATTACGTTACAGAAGCAAACGTAATAATGTTGGCCATTTATTGGTTATTTACCATATATGGAAAGCAGATATATGTGCATAGCACAGTATACTAGACCGGATAATAAATTTGCATATGTATTCGATGCAAAACATTTTTATTTTTCCCTTATTTTCCATACATTTCTCAATGATAATAAATTAATTAGAGGAATTCTAAAGTTAACATGCCTACATTTAATATACTAGGAATGATATTCTTCCAAATTAAAAAATATTATTATATATTGCAACGTTTTTTATAATTTCGTACATCTATATCGTTAAAGAGAGAAAATGATTTATTAATATACCAATAGGGTTCGTCATTGGCTGACTTTCGCATCTTAATGGCGAGCACTTTCTGCTGTGGTCTGTCATACTCAGGCCGAACATAGTGACTATGACTATGTATGTGTATGTGACATATACTTTCTCAGGCACTGTCATCAGACATCAGTCTCAACATCAGTTCAACTTGAAGTTGTTATTCATTGGTGGAAATAAACCTTCAAGTTAAATAAGTAAAATAATATTTTAGAAATTGCCGACCTTCAAATCGGATAATAATAGTTAACATTTCTTGAGATTTTTTTTAGGAGGATGGAGTTAGCAATTAAGAAATTGCTGTAATTTATTGAGTTAGAAGGTGGTTGAATGTCTGACTGAAACTTACCCTGAAGAAGATGGGTTTGGGCCATTGCCAGTCATCAGTAGCTGCTAAAATTCAGGCGTCATTTATTATCGTAATTACTATTGAAGAAGCAATTCCTATAATTCAATTTTTTTTTTCATTTCCGCTGTTAAGTAAAACTTACAAAATGACTCATTTGTAATTGAAAATAGAATTTAATACTTAATTCTTTATTTATTCTATAAAAAGAATATTCAAAGATTATTTCAATAACATTAATTTTGTGCCCTGTTTTATGAGGCATTTTAAAAATATACAGCTCTGAGTTATATTTAGAGAACCTTTTTAACAACTTCTACGCTGAATTCATTTATTGAGTGAAATTGAACCTTTTGGAGTGGGTAGATTATGAAATGCGAGTAAAAAGTTTCTTCTATGTAGCGGGTTGTAATATTTAGCTTATAGTTATAAAACTCAACACTATTGTTGATACATAAAAGACATATTTTAGGAATTATCCTGCGAAATAGAAGAAATAAGAGTGGGAGTTTACCTGAACGATAAATTTTTAATATTCCGGTTTAGAAACCGTAATATTTTATTTTTTTAAACAAAATTTGACACATGGATTTTATGTTCACGTAGGCTTCGAAGGTCGTCAGAAGTATTTACCGTTTCTTCTTCCGGGTTGGACCGTGTCAAATTCTCTTTTCAGCCCTGAAGAAGCCATCACATGATGTGCGAATGCTCGGCAAATAACACCAATTTGACACGGTCCAACCCGGAAGAAGAAACGGTAAATACACGGATTTTAATTATAAATATAAAGATTAATTTTGTTGAAGATATAAAATAGACGAATATAAATAGGAGGATTTGTTACAATTTCAAGTGGGAGTTTAAAAAAGTTTTTTTATGGCGTAGTAGGCGTAATATGTAGTTTAGAGTCATCACAGATTTGTTTATTGATAAGAACAAAGTAAATTATTAAGAGTTTAGGCTTACCTGTACAGTCAATTTTAATTTTAGAAGTTGCAGTTTTTCGTAATTAAATTTGAAATCTATTAGTGGTTTTTATATGTGGGTTTGCGCATATAGTGTCAAGGATAGTATTTTCATAGTTATTCATAGCTAATATGCTGGAACTAACTCTACTAAGGATTTGATGTATGCCTCGACGCAAGGAGCATGTGGAGAAACATCATCCATGCAAAAAAGAAAATAAAGGTAAGAACAGTGGTGTACTGACCAGAATCAGTTACTCATAAGGGTTTTTCTGCGCTCTTCGGAGTGATCTCATTTATCTGCACGGCGGTGTAGAGGATTTTGCCTAGACTCCTCTGTTGTGAGCCGGTCGACATGCTCGCACGTTGGCTACTTTTCCCAACTTTAAAATGTTGGCGGAATCTTCCTGGCAATGCTGGCTCGGAACGCGATCCTACGTGGCCGTAAGTGCTTTCCCTCCCTCTTTCCTTCAGATTTTTTTTCCTGTACACTTATTTATACAAGAAATGCAAAGGGAGCCAGAAGTTTCCTCAGCCAGGACTCGAAGCCGGGTTTCCTACTTTCCGGGCAAGTATGGAGACACTGAACCACCAATGCAGGCTAGATAATCTAGATAAACTCCCCGAACTTTACTCCGTGTCTAAACCCCCAAGTAAGACGAATATATCGTCTTATACTTGAAGGAGCCAATGTTGTCAGCTATTGGTTAGACTCTAATTTTTTTCGATATTTCTTTTTTAAAATAATGATATTGTCGGTGCTAGTCAGCCATTGTGTGAACAGCTTCGTTGTGCGCTCGCCATTACTCAGTATTTTGACAGTGTCTTAGTGAACAACTATTTATTAAACTCGGCACAGGCCAAGTTTAAGTGACAGTACTCAAATTCACGCAGTTTAGTGAAGAACCATGGAGCAACAATCAATTAATACGTGAGTAATCATGGTATAAATTAGTGCTCTAGACAGTGAACAGTGCAATTGTTATCAGTGGAGGGGTAACGTCACGTTCTGTCCTACTGCTAGCCCTAACTGAGAGTAGTACGGGAGAACGTCCGAAAGAGGAATTGTCTCAAAGAAAGATAATAATAATAACAAAGGAAAGATAATAATAATAACAAAGGAAAGATAATAATAAAGGAAACCAAGTGGCTTGTCAGTTTTGTGGAGGAATTGTGCATTGTTCACATCAATTATAATACAATTGAAAATTATAATACAGTTGAAAATTTTTCTAATTATTAAATTTATGGTATTTTTCTAATTACTAAATTAATTAATTCCCTAAATATAGTTGAAAATTATTATACTGTTGAAAGTTGATAATACAGTAGAAAATTATAATTATAATACAGTTGAAAATTTTTCTAATTATTAAATTTATGGTATTTTTCTAATTACTAAATTAATTAATTCCCTAAATATAGTTGAAAATTATTATACTGTTGAAAGTTGATAATACAGTAGAAAATTATAATTATAATACAGTTGAAAAGATTGTCTGAAAGATAATAATAATAATAGTAATAAAGATAATAAAAAAGGTCACAATAGGTCAGGCAGCCTCCTTAGCTGGGATTGATATAAGACCGTCTCTGTGACTGGCTCAAAACCAGTTCAGGCGCGAGTTCGAAATCAGCCGTATCCAAACTTTCTTTTTCTCTCTCTTCTTCTTCTCTCTCTCTCTCTCTCTCACTTATTCACATGCACGGCAGTTTCTACCATCAAATAATGGTATCGAACAAAGGCCGTAACAAGAGGACTCGCTCAGCTGGAGGGAAGCCCTCACCGCTGTGTTCTCCACCAACCAGACGACAGCTGCATCAGGGCTCGTCCAGCAGCACACTGTCTTCCCCGACAGGCGATAACACAACTATGTCGGCGACAAATCTCGCAGGCCTCAATGACACAACACATAATAATAATGCCCCGGCCTTCACTGAATCGCCGATCTTCACGCCAAACCCTTTCCGCGCTCTCCCACAGAGGAAAACAGAATGGAAACGACGACCACCCCTAAAACGACGGCTAACTCATCCTAACACACTTCTTGAAACCTTTGCTCATGACCAAGCAATCCTTTCTTCCGATGTTGACTCACATACTGCCAGGAGAAATCTCCAACGACATCTCATTGACATAAAGCGATGGTGCCAGATCTGTCGCATTAAGGTTAACGAAAGCAAATGCTGTCATGTAACGTTCACACTGAGGAAGAAGCAGGCTGGCAGAATTTACTTTAATGATATTCCTATCCCAACTTCCGACTTCGTCAGGTGTCTGGGCTTTTTTCTTGACTCTCGACTAACATGGAACACACAGACAAAAATCAAAAGACAGGAACTAAATAGGAGACTTGAACAACTTTACAAGCTGCTAAGCCGCAAGTCAACTTTAACTGTGACTAACAAATTAACTCTTTACAAGACACTGTTGAGACCTATTTGGACTTATGGAGTCGAACTGTGGGGAACTGCTAAACCATCCAACATCCAAAGAACACACTCCTTCCAATCCAAAATTCTAAGAATCATAGTTGATGCACCCGTTTGTAAAAGAAGTTATCACAACTCATTTTAATAAATTCCACTTTGACCTTTCCATGCTAACCCACCCTAACAACCCACCACACCGCCTGAATAGGAAATGGCCGCGTGACCTCCTCATTCCCAACACTTCTTAATAAGAATTGAAAAAACAAAACAAAAAAAAAACAATAAAACAAACAATTGTAAATAGTGCTTTAGGAGTACTGCCATTGGGCAGGTTCTCCACCAAGCGAAATACATGCTAGTTTATATTTTTTTTATAATTTTTTTTAAATNTTTTATTGTTTTTTTAAGTTGTGTATTTATATATTTTTTAATATTAATTCATATTGTACATTATTATTATATTAGTACATATTTATTATATACTATGAGACGCTGGCAGGATGTAATTTCTAAATAAATATTAGTTGTGGCATGTAACCCAACGTTAAATTTTATACAAGAAATGCAAAGGCAGTCAGAAAAAAAATCGTACTGTCCCGGCTGAGGTAGTAAGATTTTTTTTCTGGATCCCTTTGCACTTCTTGTATAAAATTTAACATGGGATAAAATATCACAACTAATATAATTATTTGTAAACTTATTTGTTTTACTTATGTTTTTAAAGAGAGAACAAAAAAGTCGTAAACATTATATCATAGTCAGTATAAACAAATTAATTTGGCATGTGTAAATAAATTTAAATAATAAATAANAATAAATAAATAAATTTAAATAATAAATAAATAATAATTTATAATTATTATTTTTAATAAATAATTTTTATGGTTCAAATGTTCGAATCACACATTATAGTTATAATTCTAAAGATCAGCACATGAATCTAGTGGAGTAACATTAATGCTTTTTATCCACAAGATCTTCCTCATATATAGCAGTATAGGAGGATAATAATTCACCTGTAAAATAGCGGGTAAGATCCGGAGGGTTGATCGACGGGTTTTCAATTTAAAAGAAAATCTCATAAGCTTATAACCCCTGTTATAACGAGGGTTTGAGAAAGGCGGCTCCTAATTTGTTATCAAGCAATAGGGATAACGTTCTGGAAGTGTAGAGGAACCATCTTCTACCAATCGATATCCTGCGTGAATGTGGCTCCTGTCCTGGCGAATAGCCAACGTGGGCGCATGTGGGAAGTACAGACTGGTATAGGCAACAAAGCAAAAAGAACTCATTAAGTTACGACTCGTGCAGATGAGTTGAATGATAAACTAGTTCATGTAATAGATCTGCCTAAATGGTAACATTAAAACAAAACAAATAGTGTTAGCCTCTCTTCAAGCAATTAGAGTCATGAAGGGAGGGGCTATCTGCAGATTGCCACTCCGTTCTAAACACCTATGGTACAGGACAAGTTTCAATTTATAAATATAAGATTGACCTGGGCGGGATTTGAACCCGCAGCGTCAGAATTGCGAGACACGATCAGATCCCGTGAGCTACACCTATGAAATGGGAACTTTGACTAAATCAATATTAAATATGCGCTTTTATTTTTATCAGTATTGATCAAAAGTAGTGTACTTAGGCTCTTCCTACTTATATTATAACATTGCTCACATTTCTACCCACCTAAGTACTCAGCATGCTTATCAAGGCTATGTTATCTTCTCACCCCATTCCCAAAGCTGCTTTCAAAAATCTACAAGTACATCTTACTTGTATTTGACAATGGTGCGCTAAATGGAGAAATTTAATTTAGAGTAAAATGAGTGCTAGTTAATTTCCAATATAGTAAAAAAATGTACCTGACAACGGATAATTTAACAGGATTCCCACACAACTCTCTTATTCCATTCGCTATTTTGGGTTCCATTTTGAATCACTACTTACATGGGAAAAACATACTGAAATTAAAAGACAAAACTTAACCGATGACTGTAAGGCCTATACAGACTAATGAATATGAACTCAAAAAATGACCCTACCAACTCCCACACCATGATTCCCTAACTGAAGAATTACTTTACTATCCTCCAATGGAACGCTAACGGCATTCGGACACACACTGACGAACTGAAGTAGTACTCGATAACACAAACGTAGACTTAGTATTACTGACAGAAACACGACTAACTAAATGAAATAATCTAAAAACTGCTAGCTACCACATTTATAGGACAGACCATCCTGATGGACGAGCTTATGTTGGAATTGCACTTCTTATCAAGAAATCCTATACCCATCATATCTTACCCTCCACTTCCATAGAGTCCCTTCAATCAACATCAATGTCTATTTCCACACCCTCTTATCCTATCACATTTTCAGCAGTGTATTGTTTTCAAATAAGCCAATCACTACACCAGAATTTTCCACTTTCCTCAAAGACCTTGTTCCCCGTTTTCTTGCCGGTGGAGACTACAATGCGAAACACTTGCAATGGGGATCGAGAACGACCAACTCCCGTGGCCGTATATTGTGATATCATCCCAACATCTAAGCACAATTAGTCCTTCCTCTCCCACTTATTGGCCCTCTGACGTGAACCACCTTCCTGATATCCTGGACTTCTTCATTTGCAGAAACCTTACTCTTCTTCATCATTCTGCTTCGAACTTAAACGAGTTCTCCTCTGATCGCAGCCCAGTTCTCCTAACGTCATCCCTGATTCCTTTTCCAAAACAATTACCCCCCTCCCTCATTAATGGCCCAGTCGACTAGGCCTTGTTTAGAACTCTCATAGAAGAGTCATTTGACCTCGGAATTCTCTGAGAACCTCAGATGATCTAGATGACTCTGTACACTCCTTTACCTTCAGAAATGCATGTATATGGCTAATCAAACCAAAATTTACCAAATACTCTTCTGAGTCCCCAAAACCACTCCCAGATTAGCTTTAAATGCTCATCATAACAAAAGGCGGCTCAAGAGCATTGTTCAAAAAATATAGACACCCCTCAGACCGCAAAGACTTTAACCGTCTTTCCAGGCTCGCAAAGCAAAAATTAGGTGCTTTACGTAATGAGGCTTTTAATGCCCATCTGTCTTCCCTCTCAGCAGGAGACAAATCCCTTTGGATTGCTAATCGCAGAATCCTTTAGAGCCATAAAGCTTCCACGCCTCTTCTGACAAAGGCAAGGCCGAAATGTTTTCCCAGCACCTCAAGCAAACATTTACTCCTCATACAGATCACTTAGACCTGTCCAATGCCGCGGAGACTCAGGAGTTTCTAGACATACCATTACCTATGTCCTTGCTACTCAAGGTAGTAACACCTTCCGAGGTCAAGTATATAATCTCTTATCTGCCTAAGCAAATCACCCGGATATAATTTAATCACCGGCCAAATTCTCTGTAATCTTTTCCCAAGGCAATTGTATTCTTGACCTACATTTATAATTGCATATTCAGAACTACCCACTTCTGTGTTCTCTGAAAATATTCTGATATAATACTATTTTCCAAACCTGGAAAATCACCACATAAACATTCCTACACTTTCAAAGGTTTTCGAAAAAATACTGTTAAACGAATGATTCCTTCCATTGAACCCTTCAATATCCTCCCAAATCAGTTAGACTTCAGAAGTAAGCATTCTATTGTCCAGCTAGTGTTTTGCGTCCTAGACTACATTTCCTCTTCCCTTGAGCGCAAAGAGTACTGTCCAGGAGCTTTATTAGATGTTTCCCAAGCATTTGATCTGGCAACAGTGGTCATCTGTTCAACTGAAATCCATACTTCCTAGTAACACTTACCTTATCCTTAACTCTTACTCATCCAACCGTTTCTTTAGGGTTCGGCAAGGATTAGATTACTCCGATTTCTACCAAGTGAAAGCGGGAGTTCCTCAAGGTAGTGTACTTAGACCTATCCTATTTATACTGTACACTGCTGACATCCCTACCCATCAATTACCCTTTTAGCTCTATTTGTGGACGACAAAGCTATTCTATCCTCCCATCTCGATCCTTAAACTGCTTCTAAAAACCTACAAAATCACCTCGAAAAAATCAAACAATGATGTGCACAAATAGAAAATAAAAATCAATGAAGGAAAATGCGTTGAAGTTAATTTCCAACTACGGAAAAATGACTTCTCTGAAATTGTGAAATTTAACAATATTCCTTTACCACATTCAAATTCCGCTCGTTACCTTGGGTTCCATCTTGACTCACGACTCATGGCGAGAACATACTAAAATTAAAAGACAAGAAGTCAATTGGTGATATGGACTTCTATACAGATTTATGAATAAGAACTCCAATCTTACGATAGAAAACAAACTGATGCTCTATAAAACCTTCCAATCTGGACTTACGGAGTAGAAATAGGGGGTGCCGCCAAGCCTTCCAACATCCAAAGAAACCAGTCTTTTCCATTCAAAACCCTGAAAATAATTGTAAATGCTCCCTATAAAGTATCCAATTTATACCTTCACCACGATCTTAACATCCCTTTTTTTGTTTAAAACTTCATTTCTTTCGGCTTCACCCTTTTCCACAGTAAACTGCCATACCATCCTAATCCACTAGCACAGACCATGTCTTCCAACTCCAACCTCTACAACCCTCCCCGTCGACTCAAACGAAGATGGCTCCGTAACCTCCTGGGGACATTGTCTGTTAATAATTTGAGAGTGGTGTAATTTGTCACCTTGTCTCCGCATGGGATTGACATTGAATGTCATTTTTACTTCATAGTGATCAAGTTACAATATGTTTTATTAATAGAGTGTAATAAATAAATAAAAGTTAAAAAAAAGTTGTTAGTATGGAAATGATATGTTGTAAAACATATCAAATGTTAAAATTATATTAAACTTTTATAAAAAGCTTTTTTCTTCTAACTTGGAAAATAGAAAATTGAGGACTTGAACTTGATTTTATTATTATAAAGTTTTTCGATAGATTAAACCCTCATGACAGCTCTGTCTTACCGGCTGAGCTCTCAGAAGACCAAACGCATTCATGAGATAGATCCAGGACCTCAATAGCTGGAACTCTAACCCAATTTGAAATTGTATTATATTGCGAAATTGATTGTGCAAATTGACGCAGGATACATAAAATAAATTACAAACTTTTTAAATTTTAAGGGGTAATTTGGATTTCAGAGCCTATGCGCACACTTATATTTACACTCGCACACATATCTATACAGGGCATCTATATTTCCCTTGTAGTCTTCTTTAAGTAATAAAGAAGAATGCCATATGCGAATGGTGAGAACATTTCCTTAATTTTATTGAAGGTTAAACTTGGAAGAGTATTATTATTCTGACTTATTAACATTATTCTGTCGTTTTTGTCTTCCAATGTATACGTTTACACCATTTAGTCAAGTTATTAAATTTTAATAACTTAATTTATATACACTACGCATCCCATGCACAAACTAGGAACTTTTAATAGTATTGGGTTGAGCTTGAAGCTTAATTTCTTACGCATATGTTTTTTCTTTATTTAACAATTTTTATTTATAATTTAAACAAACGTATGCGTTAGAAATTAAGCTTCAAGCTCAACCCAATACTATTAAAAGTTCCTAGTTTGTGCATGGGATGCATAGTATTAATAAATTAAGTTATTAAAATTGAATAACTTGACTAAATAGTGTAAACGTATAAAACGTTTTTTTTCCCATATGAAATAATCGTGCTTAATTTATGTGGAGTGTTGTGTTCAGGAAATTTCAAACAGCTCTTCAGAACTGTAGGTCTGGGCCACCTCTGGGCAGTGCTGCTATCTGTTAATGATTATTGAAGCTCTATTGAAGTTTCTCGGTAACTACCACCCACAGACAAAGAGCGCGCTGCTTAGCCCCTTTGTCTGATCCCACACGTTTAGCTGTTTGCTATACCAACTCTTTACACGTCTCTGTTTATTTTGGGTCTGAAATTGCCCTCAACATTCTTAGACAGCATTAAGCATTTGCGGGGCTTGAAAAAAAATATAAAAAGAAAAGAGAAAAAAGAAGGACTCTCCAAGTTCACACTGTACAGCGGTACAAATGTTCAGACGTTTCAGTATTACAGATACAATCCCGCTCTTGTGAGAATATCTTAACTTTGTGATGGTTTATGCTTCTAGGAAGGGCAGCGAAAGTGAATGACGTTTTAAATTTTCTATCAATTTTTAAGTTTTTTAATTTACATTTTCTAGAATTATTTAGTACTTTATCTTATCTTTTTAGCACGAAAATAATTGTAAACAGTGGATGAAATAAATGAGAAACAGTCACAAACCTCCTAAGTTCACACGTTTATTTTATTTATTTATTCATTTAATGCAGTGCACTTTTAAGGGCCACGCGTTATTTTCAATGCTCTAATTTGATCGTAGGTGACCCCCCCCCCCTCTAAATTAGAGAGTTCACCTAGTCCAAGGCGTGGGCCTTGAAAGCGCTCTGCATTAAAAATAAATAAATAATAAATGTGTGAACTATTGAAGTTCGTGACCATTTCTCATTTATTTCGCCCTTTATTAATTGAGGACCTCCAGCAATTATATAGTAGTAAAAATAAATGTAAGCAAAATGTATTTTATCTTATGTGTTTTACTGATTTTTTTATTCTTCCTGGGGAATGTTGATGCATACGATCTTACTTCGTATGATAAATGTAATATAAATTGTAATTCGAGTATTATATACATTCCACAATAATTTTAATAATAACTTCCATTAAAAATAATAAGAGGAACTTACACACTCACAGTAACATTTTTTTTTTCACTGGAATAGTCATTGAATGAACGAGGGCTTATGTAAATTTAATAGAAGTACGGGTAACTGAAATAAAAATTCTATACAATAAATGCAGGGGAATGGAATAAAAAATCTACCTGCCTCAGCCAGGGAAATGTCAGCTCCTTGAAGCGTAGGTTAGACTCCCGGTACGAGTGCGGGGAATTTAATAAGTTATCTGGCTCGTCCTGGTGGTGTAAATGGAAAACTCGCTTGCCAGGATAGCAGGAGATCCAACCTCGGGCCCTAGCTGAGACAGATAGATTTTTTTATTAGATGATTTTAGGTGGGGTTCGGTCAAGGTAGATCCAAAAAAAAAAAAAAAATACAAATTAAAAAAAAGTGTATTTTTTAAAAAGATTATCTGCCAATTTTCTTTGGATGGAAATCATCTAATAATAATATCTACTGTCCAAAAACTCTCCTTTTGATAGATAGTTAGGTTTTTTAATCTATTCCTTAGCATTTATTGTTTAAAACTTACGGGAGATTAAATACCACAACGAAAACAATATTTATTAAAAAGTGTGTTATGCGTGTCTTCTAGCATAGATATAATATTAATATATATAATAATTCTTTTATTGTTCTTAATTTTTTTATTGCAAAATGTGTTTGCGAATAATACCCTCGCAATACTCACCATAGCTTAGCTGAAGAAAAACGTAGGGATGAGGTAGTGCACACTCGTTTTGGTCATAATGCTCTCTTATGGATAAGTCATGGTTGACGTTTCCATACCATTTAATTATAGAAGTTAATCATAATTCGATCATGACACTTGTAACAATTAATTAATTATTTCTCTTTGGTTATAAAGTATTCTGAAGTTGTTCATTGAGTGAGTTCTGCTCTATTGCTTTTAGCCGCGGGGTAGCTATGGTTAGTGAGTTAGAGCTAATGCCAGCCCTTAGCTAAACAGAGCTCTAGTTGCGTAGTTTCATCTGATCCTGTAATCTCATCAGGAAGTATACAGAGCAATGCGAGGCCAATACACACAAGCAATCACTCATCAACATCCCAGCTACTATACTTGTCAAAGGAATCACTGTACTGAGTTACTTGACCTTCATAATCAACTAGTTTATTTGCTCGGAGTTCTTGAAATCATTAAAAAAATACCAATTATATTTTATTATATTCCTTCATTGAGACATATTTATCCTTCACGTTAAATTTATATTTTTTTAAAATCTCTTAATACTGTTATATTTTTTCAAGTATTGAAATATAAAATATATTGCAATCAGTCGAAGTCCCAAATCTTCAATATTCCAATCTGTCTTTATCTCCTCAATTTTTTTTTTTTGAAACCTTACATTTTTTTTTCGTATAGAGATAATAATAGATGAATTTTATTATTCTTTACTAAAGATAATTTTTTTTCTAAGAATAAAAAAAATGAAAGCTCCGTCAAGAATTCTTTTCTTTTCTTAAATTAAAACTTCTTATTTGAGACTTTTGTGGGAAAATATAAAAAAAAAAAAGTTCTAAGTAATTTAAAATTACAATTTTAGGAACGTTAATATTATTGGATGATATTTGGGACAAAATAAAATCCCGTATTTGGGACAAAATAAAAGTTATTAGAATTTTTAAGTTCATTTTATTGTAATTTTATTTCACATTAATTTCTTGTCCTTCACTTTGCTTACTTTTATAATGAAGAGGTATTATTTGTAATCTGCCTGTGAAAGACACATGCCATTAATATGTTAGGTATATTTATATTATTAATATATTAA
>KZ807180.1:467399-479456 GCA_000696205.2 Oncopeltus fasciatus | reverse complement strand
AATAATATATTAAATATACCTAATATAGTATACCCTAATATATTATTAGGTATAGTTACTAGTTCTTGGCGCCGGAAAATGAGAAGTGGTAGTGAAGCTTCAGCGCAAAAACTCTCTATAGGGCTGGTCTTGAAGGCTTCTGTTGCAAGTCTTATTCCTGTCCTGTGTGGTGGATTGAATCTAAAAGGAGTAACTTCTGTTTACTTTTCGCAGATGAATATATTGGACTCCCATAATCTGCCTTTGCTCGAATAAGGCTATTGTACAGCATTAACAGTCTTTCGATCAGCTCCCTAGGAAGTCTTGGCAAGAACTTTCATTAGATTGAGTCGTTTATGACATTCAGTACGTAGATATTTTATGTGCGGCAACCACGTAAGTTTTTTATCGAGGACTAAGCCCAGGAATTTGACCTCATCTTTAAACTCGAGTACGTGGCCATTCATTATGAACTCTGGGTAGTCACTTGGGTGTCGTTTACGTGAGAACATCAAACATTTGGTCTTCTCTGAAGAAAAACGGAGGTTATTCTTCCCTGACCAGTCCTGCAGTTTGTTCAGCACATTTTGCATAATTCGTCGCATCCATTCTTGATTTTGAAAACTTAGGACTGAATTTGATTTAGGTATAATCTCAGCTATTGAGTTTATTGCGATCACGAACAACGTAGAGCTTAGTACACTTCCTTGCGGAATACCATTATTGATTTCTCTGCGTTCAGAGATTGATTCTCCAACTCTTACTCTGATATACCTTCTCATGAGAAAGCTTTTTATAAAATTCGCTAGTGGTCTTGTGATACCCCATTTGAACAGTGTCCTTAAGACTAGATTTCTGTCTGCTGTGTCATATGCCTTTTCGATATCAGAAAATATCCCCACGGCTTCTTTTAGGTATTTGGTATTTCAGTTTCCATTGTGATTAATTGATCAGTAGTGGATCTACCTTTTCTGAAACCACTTTGAATGGGAGATAGCAAATCGTATTTTTCAATTGTCCACATTAGGCGTTTGTGTATCATTTTTTCCAATAATATTGAAAGGCAACTTGTCAAGGAAATCGGTCTGTAGCTATTCAGATCATAATTATTTTACCTGGTTTTAAAATGGGAATGATAGTTAACTCTCGCCAAGCTTGAGGATATGATGAAGTTTCCCAGATTTTATTGTAAAATTTTAATAATGTTTTTTTTGCAGCTGTTGGAAGAATTTTTATCATAAGATTGTGAACTTCATCTTGTCCTGGAGTAGAAGATTTTAAGTAATCTATTGCTGATTGTAGTTCCCATGGAGTAAAGCGAATGTTGTAGTCATTTTGTTGAAGGTTATCTCTAGGCATAGTTTCATTAAAGACTATTATTTCTGTAGGACTTTCTTGATTAATAGTATAATTAGAAATTTCAGCAAAATGGTTAACAAAATGTTCTACAATTACTTGTGAATCAGTTAATACATTATTTGGGATTTTTAATATGGGTGGGTCTGAGCTGTATTTGCCTGCTATGCTGTGTATTTTTTTCCAAACTGATTTAGTTGGAGTATTCATGTTGACTGATTCAACATACGTTATCCAAGAGATTATTTTTTTCTTTTTTACAATGTTGCGGACTATTGCTTTGAATTGTTTATAATTAATAAGGTTGGTTTTCGTTGGACTTTTCTGAAAAAGTTTAAGTTCGTTATCATTTTTACTTTTTATTGCTTCTCGGCATTCATCGTCAAAGTTTGACTTGACAGCGCCTTTTGTTCTAGGGATGGTCTGAAGTGCGGCTTCGACGATAGATTTACTGAAGATATTTACCGTTTCGTCTAACGTCGACATATCATAGAACGGTTTTTGGATTGCATTGCAGAATTCTGTCCAATTTGCTTTCTCAGTAATCTATCTCGGGTTTTTCTGACTTTCGGCATTTCTGTTTTGAATGCTAGCTTAACAGTAAAATGATCACTCCCATACTGATCTTGACATACGTCCCATGTTAAATGATTAACCAAGTTAGGTGAGCCGAATGCCAGATCTATTGCAGACCTGGTACCTGTTGTAGGGCAGATATGTGTATTAAGCTGGTATTGAAAAGCAAGGAATCAGTGACATCTTTTATTCGGCTCAACGTGTTCCCTCTAGAGTTGGTCCTAGCTGAGTCCCAGGAGTAGTGTGAGCCATTCATATCCCCTATAACTATGTAGGGAGAAGGCAGGCTACTAATTAGCTGTACAAGTGCCTGTTTATTTAGGGGTTCTTTTGGAGGAAGGTATAAATTGCATATGGTTAGAAGAAAACCTATTTTTATTTTAACTATGGTTGCTTGTAAGGGGGTTCTAATTTGCAGTTCTTCAGAAAAAATATTTTTCCGAACAGCTATGACAACTCCTCCATGTGCTCTGTTACCTTTCTTTCTTTCCTTATCTTTTCTGTAGATTGTATAGTCTTAAGTGTTAAGTGTCTATTTGGGGTTAATTTAGTTTCTTGTAGGCATATCACGTCAGGCATGTTTTCGTTTATTAGTAGTTTATGTTCTTCATATTGTGTTTTAACTCCATTACAGTTCCATGCAATTAAAGGCATGAACTATGAATTATAAAATAATTACAAGATATATCTTCATTATGCTATACGTTAACTTATTTTTATGTCTTAAAACTATTAACTGCGTCGACATAAAAGAAAACTTAAAAACTATTGTATTAAATTAATTTAATTCCATTTTCCTTGTCTAGAAGAATATTATATAATGGATATAACAGTATTGATTTGGTAGATATAACTCTAGGGGATATTGCTATATGCGTAGGTCTTACATCTATACTTAAGGAGAGCAGAATTTTTAATTGCATATATTGAAGATTTTAATATTTTTATTTTTCACCTTACAATTAAATTTTTTCTTTATTAATTTGTAATAATAATTTAAAGGCTTATTTTCTAATAAAAATAGTAAATCTCAAGCAGCAAAGTAGTAATAAATTTTACCTTCTATTATTGGGGATTGATGTATGAGGGAGTTGAAGCTATTTAAATTGTATTTATTATATAGATGATGGCGGAAAAATAATATTATTGCTTATTAAGTCTTATCAATGTAGTTATAATTAGTAACATTATTTTCATTAGGAGGTCTCCATTTCGTCACCACTTTTTTTACTTTCACCCTTATTGTTTTTATTACTTGGTTTATTAGAAATTTTTCCCGTCGAGTTCCGCCGAGCTAGCGGTGGACATTTAAATGTTCCTAAAGATTTATCTCCAGGCCTAGTTTCCTCTTGAGGCCGGGAGGATGATGGGATTTGAGTGTGAGGTAGAGGGGAGGGACGTTGACTAGCGGGGGATGAAAGTTCGCTAGAGGAGGGAGAAGACTGGAGGGGTGGGTGGCGAGGAGGGAGGGAGTTACATGAAGTTAATCCAGTAGACTCTCCTGTTTGGGAGCACATTGATCTATTGTACTCAGTGGAAGTATTGCTTTGTGAAATAAAATCCTGAGTTTGGCAACCTATTTCTACTCCTTTTTTTGTGGTCCTTGTTTTTTCAGCGTAACTTGTGTTCCCAGTACTAGGCTGATTTTAAAGTAACTTTAGTAAGTAACTTTTTCCCGAAACTGTATACATTTTATTTCTTTCTTCTGAATAAACTTGGGACATTTAATGTCTACACTGGGGTGCGTTTCTTTACAGTTCACACAGTGAGGAACGATTGTTTCACATGGTGAACCTTTATGTTCAGGCTTCGAAAAAACGAACATATGGTTTGGTTAGTACAGGAGTCGGTAAAGTGTCCTAATTTTAAACATTTCCTCCATCTAATAGGATTAGGTACATACATTTTGATTTTTAGTTTCTGATACCCTACTCTAATTATTTCAGGGAGGGTTGGGAGTGAGAACGTTAATATATATAAGTGGGTTTTCCTTTCCATTGAAAATTTCTTGGAAATTATTCTTTTTACTTCTATAAAATGGTCATTTTTCAATTCATTTAATATTTAATATTTTTAATATTGAAGTGTTGTTTAAAATTGTGTAGCTTGAATAAGTATTAAATAAAAGTAGAAGATCTATTGTTTGTTAATTGCAAAAAATGGAGGCAAATACATAATTGAACATCATATAGGTATTTAAAAATCACTAATGAAGTTATTTACAGGAATTAATAATAACCGAGTATACTTATTATTGACAGAAGAAAATGGAATTGTGGAAAAATTGTCTTGTATTTGTTGAGCAAAGAAATTCTAGAAGAACCGTTTTTTATCGATTACTAAATTATATAAAGTATTGAGGTCGATAAGTGCCGATATATTCTATGATCCTGCGATTTAAAATATACATACTATTTTTATAGACATAGCATTTGGCTTTTTCAGTCTCTCAGTAAAATTGTATAAGATAATTCCACCCATCCCATGACACCTCAAGTCCGAAAAATTCGCAAAGTTTTATTGATATATTCTTAATGGCAGAGTTTCAATCAATACCGAACTCGTTATATAGTTTTTCAACTTCTGTATTTATGGTTTGAAATATTTATTCATAATGTTTCTTTGTTTTATTCCCTCAAGTTTGTACATTATTAATTAAGTTTGATGTCTTTATGTTAATACTAGGTTAATAGTTCATAGATTATGTTTTGTAAGTTGTTTATCTTACGCTGAAGTGTGCATATATTCTCTGCTGAAAGTAATCCCTTTAGTAAATATTTAATTGGGCATTAGTATTTTCTAACTCATAATTTCTCCTGAAACTTCACTATTTGGACCAACAAGAAACAATGTAAACAGTGCCACATGTATTTTTTTAATACCTTAAGGTATATCATTCTTATTAAATTACAAAGATTATAATTTATGCCATATTATCTTCCGAAGCAAGTTAGTATTTCCAAAACGATTCCGTTTTCTTCTGTCCTATAATATACTCAGTTATTAGTTTCTGTAAATAACTTCATGAGTGTATTGTAAATAGCTATAAGACTATTAATTATCCACTAACCTCTTTTTTTCCAATTAACTAGTATTAGAATTTCTACTTTATTTCTACTTATTAGGCAATTGATTCTTATATATATCTNNNCAGGGAGGTCTGCACGCCTTATTATTGAATCTGAAAAATATTTTATGCAGTTAGGTTTATTTTTAATTAGTTTCTTTTATTAGATTTGAAAATATGAAGATTTTTAATTTAGCGTGGATTTTTATCGATAGGGAACTATACATTAACCTCCAACAAAACTAAAATCTTTTTGAATAAATGATATTAAATATTTATTAGTTAATTAATTACTTTGGAGAGTGGTGTCACTGGTCACCTTCTCTTCTCATGTGACTTTCATTAATGTCATTTATTTATATATTCATTGTAATCAAATTACAAAATGTTTTTATTTATTTTTAACAGAATGTAATATGTAAATAAAGGTTATAAAGAAAATTAGTTACTTTGTCAAGGAATCAACGAACAGTGTCTGTACTTATTTATTATTTTATACAACTGTGACTATACTTTTTAATGTTTTTAATTGTACGGTAGACATAAAGATATGCTGTGATAATAATTTAACAATTTTTTGGTATTTACATTTCAATAACGTAATTTAAGATTGCAATAACTGTAAGGACATAAAAAATGTACAGTATATTTGCGTAAAATAAATTAGTATTGTGTTTGTTGAAATTTAAAAAAAAATTTTTTTTTGGACAAAGCATATGATATTAGCTAACCTGGAGCTCTCAAAACAGTTCCTAATCGCTTTAGACCTCCGCTTACCGGCGTAGGAAAACTGTTTGCTATTTGTTCTTCTGTTTAATTGTACGTTTATTTATGCTTTTATTTTCAAGCTGATAAACAATAAACTCAATTATCTTTAGTTGGCCTAGGCTGTTTCTAATCCTGCCTACACTTCATGCAGGCAGCAGACACACATTCACCAACTTCAAAACGAGTGCAAACTTTGGAAAGTACACAGGAACAACAAACATTTACTCTCTGACAGGCCTTCTGTCCGTGTGCTTTTTACTATGTTTTCATCTCGGGCTTTAAGACCAACTTCGAAAAATCGTTTTCAAAATAAAAATAAGTACTAACATTAGTAACTAACTAGACTAAAAATACTCTCAAACTAGTTCTCAAAAGGGTCTAGCAGTGGATCGAGCTATATCGAATTCTCTCAATACACTGGTTTTATGTTTTAGAACTTCATAACTTCTTTACACTACTGACCTCTAGCTTAGACGTTTAGAACTAATAATAACATTATCTATTAATGAGTTTTATTACTCACATTTTGTCAGAAAACCGATCTAGTCCGAAGTAATAAAATTGAAGAAATTTTACTTTTTAAATTCTTACATTGAGATATTCAGTGACAAAGAGTTTAATTTGTAGCGGTACATTTAATAAAAAAGTTTCAGTGTGGTCGAAGCCGTATTGAACAGGAACTTTCTTAATTTAGCACCCTCCATTAGGGGACAGTTTCTTTTTAAACCCACTAAGTAACTTTTTGTCCTAAAATCCATCGAGACAAAGTGTTCTGATGGATCTGATTTGTAGCTCATCCTCTGAAGTCTAGTATCCCTTCCTATCTTAGATTCAATCTGTCTTTGTCTATCGTACTACTACTATATTGGTCCTTCTCGGGCGCATATATATTGTATCTTCCAATATGGTCCCCTTTTTGGAGTGGTGTTCGTTTCCCCATTCCCCATGAAAGATGAAATGTTCTTCCAATGCGTGTGCAACTAAATAAAATCCTGATTTCATAATATAATCCTTTTGTAATGTTACTGCTCTACCGTTTTTACTTGCCGAAATATGACTGTTTGTATAGACGTTTATCTAGCATTCTAGCAATGCTATCTTCCTTCATTCTACTGCCATATTTAATGGACATTTCTTTATTATTATTATTATTTCATGCGATCATTTGTCATGCTGACCATACAGTATCATAATAAACCCACATGGCACCTTTTAGGCTTCAATTTCTCTACTGAAGACTGCCCATGTCGTATTGCGACTTAATTGAATATTTTTAAAATTTATTTTTACATTTCGATTTAGTATATATATGTTTAGTGTAGGGATTTACTAAAATTGAAAAAAAAACTGTAAAAAACATATTAATGTAAATTAAAAAAAAAATTTTTCTAGAAAACCTTACAAATGTTTCTATGTATTACACTGAAATAGTTATTATTGGTAGGCGGGAGGTAAATGAATTTTTAACTAAAATGACCAAATGTTCGAAAATATGTTTTCACGACTTTATTCTTGTCTTCTTTTCGGCCGCTAGCGCCAGATTTTGTGTATAAGTCACTAAAAAATTTACTTAATTTTTAATTGCAGTGAAGTAAAAAACAATAAAAAACGAATGCTATTCAGGCGAATGAACAGAAAATATAACTCCCTCTCGAGGAAAGAAAATTCACTATACTGAAATACAATCTCATTTTCAAAATCTACCAATCTTACGGCAGAGTGGCGAATGGCAAACCAGCTTCAATTACTAAAGCCTTCAGATAGCTACAGCTGTGGTGAAATACAAATATATATTTCCGTGCAAACAGAAACATTTATTACGACTCCTCAATCGCCTCCACTCCACCGCTTCCAGGATCTCAGAGAGTATTTTCCTTCTCCACCCTCTATCCCACACTAACCAATGTATCTCCTTTTTCCGCCCTCTCTCTCCCCTTAAGCCCGCTATTCCGTTTCGGTGTCCCCCCACAACCTTCTCCCACAACTCGCTCCTCCATTGCAGACAGCCTGGATTGGCATATCTGCTCATCCTATAGGAAAGAAAGCTGGAAAGAAGGCGCTCATCTTCTCACAATAGAGAAAAGAACGGTGTCTAGGAAGATAAATCTCTTTTGAGATAGCAGGATTAAGATAATTCCCTCGAGTTTTCAAATTTCCTTTTTTTTTTTTTTTTTTTTTTTTTTTTTTTTTATTCTAGTTTTTTTTTGTTAAAAACACTACAAACAGTTAATGAATTTTTCTTCATAAAGCTTAATTATTTCAGACACACACTTTAGCACCTAAAACGTTACTTACAATTATGACGCATTAGGCTAGTTATTTCAGGATATATGGTAGCTTCTCATTTTGCGATGTTCTTAATTTTTTTTTGTAATTATGAGTTAAATACGCAAGGAAATAACGTTATATTTTAAAATATTTAACAGCGCATTATTACATGTACTGGATGTGCCTAGCACATTTCCACTTTTCAAAAGATAATGCAAATGATAATGGTATGGAAAGCCAAGGTGGTAGTTAAACGGAAGTAGAAAGTCCAGCCCGGAACTTCCTTTTAAAGTTTAATCGCACGGAACACTTTCCGAAAGCGGCATACACCCAGTACTGAGAGTTCGTCAATTCCTTATCAAACTCCATGGAAATGCTTCGAGACGTTTGTATATACAGCAAAGAGGCGTAATCACACTGTCATGAGTGGGCAGGACACTCGGCCTTGTTCAGAGCCGAAGAAATGGATTATCCCCTACTTCGGAAATATCTGATTCAGAGGCCAGGTTCGTCTTCATTTGCTCTTATGTGTTCAAGAGGGGTACCAGGAAGTGATGAAAACCGTCTTCGGATATTGAAAAGAACGTTGGCTTCTGAGAGTCCCAAAACGAAATGCGATGTCCCAGAGACAATCTCGTGAGTCTGTAGTTAACAAGAACACTGTAAGCCAGGTAGAAGAAGTAAAGATGACCAATAGTAGCGATAACAATGAGGATTGAGCGATGAGGCCCTTGCCTGATAATAAAAAAATATCATGCAGTAATTTATTGCCATGAAAGGTAATGTTATGGAATATACAGGCATAAAGATCCGAGGATTGGAGCATGTAACAAGCCGGGGTAGCGCTTTACGCGACAAAAACAATTTTCTAAGGAACTGTTCGTGTTTTGAAAAGTTTGTTGCTAATTGTTTACAAAAGCAGTTTGTAAAGAAATAGCCACAAACTGTTTGTGTCTCCCAAATGGAAAATATATAAAATATCATTGACATTTAGGATGCTGTAACTTAACTAGCACGACTCTTCATTTTGAACTTCTCATATTGATTAATTTTGTAGTTTAAGGATATGAGTTTGTCCTTATGAACGACAGAAGCCCCACTATTCAAAATGGCCAAACCTGTACTATTGACCTAGCACGGTGTCTAAACCAGCTGGGGCGGCTATATGTCTGTAATATACTATTTACATCCAGGTCAGATCGCATTCAAATAATAATGAGGTACCCAAGTTCGCATTACGAATTCAAGAGTTCACTCAGTTTGTGAACAGATTGGCTATGAACATTCAATTTCTAAACGAGAGACATTGCATATCCATTGAAGAATATAACGAGACTGACCCCTGTATATTTAATCGCGGAAAACAACTGTAAATTAAATAATTATGCGAAACAGTGTTTTTATCAGTTAAGCGAGAGAATCAGAGGTAAAACGTAAGTGGTAATACAATAAATCATCCTTACGAAAACGAAAGAGTACCCAAAAAAGTGATAGCTTACACCGAAAATTAATTTTGGTTTAAATAAAAAACTAAAACTAAAATTTCTAAAATGTCGGAAGTAGAAAAAAGAGTCTTAAAGATCTTATAAAACAATTCATTACGATATTAGATACAAAAAAAAAACAACAACTAACTAGTGTCATAAATAAAGGTCAATGGGGATTTGGAGAGTTATGTTGAATCAGTAATTTAGTTCACAAAAATAAACAAATTAATTATCTATGGCGTTAAACGACTTGAAAGTGGCGGCTAATTTGAGCATAATAAGTATATAAGCCACAATTATTGGACAGCATACCCATCTTAGTTCAATTTTTGAGTGAAAATGAATTTAACTTAAAAATTGAAAAATGTTGCAAATAATTTGAAATATTCAGGAAAAATAATTAAACAAGACTTAATTGTGGTTGAATCGAAACGTAAAACGTACTTGAGTGAATTATTGAAATCCTGTCATGAAATATATCTGTATGGAAATATAGTATCTCTAGAATAACAATAAAACATTTCATTAGAATAAAGATAATGGAATATATTTGGTTAAAGAATGTGGTAAAATGAAACTAAATTCTATCTTGAGTGCGATTTTCACAGTTTGTAGATCAGTTTTTGAATGATCAAGAAATAAAGGCTTTAGGGGAAAAGGAATTTCCAGATAAACAGATTATTATTGCTAAAACCCCTAAAACTTTAGTTAAAGACATCATTACAACTCGTTTTAATAAATTCCACTCTGGCCTTTCCATGCATCCCAATCCTTTAGCCCAAACTCTATCCAGTATTACCCATCCTGATAACCCACCATCTCGCCTGAATAGGAAATGGCCCCGTGACCATCTCATTGCTAACACTTCATAAAAAAATAGAAGAGAAAAAAAACAACAAAACAACCTGTGTATTGTAAAAAGAAACCCCTAAAAAGTGTGGTTGCTAGTAAAAAATGTGAAGAATTACCCTAGAGATTGACTGACTCAGAAATAATACATGGATAAATGCTGAAATGCCCCCGATCTGATAAAAAACAGAATTATGTCTATTGCATATTATAATAAAGTATATGGATTAGCAAATAAGATTTCTGAATTATGTTAAATCATTTGAAATATACATTATAATTAAAACTCGTATTATTGAAAACAATAATGATAAATTTTGTCAGTTTAATACAAAATCATGATAAATTCAAATTTTTAGTTATTGGAGATTAAAATGCACAATTGTATAATAAATGTAATACAAGGCTTCAGAGTAGAAAATTTACCTGAATCGGATTATATACCAATAGTTGAAAGTTAAACACCTTTTAATTTTATATCACCTCTATTACCAAAATTATTATGGACAATGATTGATGAATATAATTCAATTATAAAACCCGCTCCTATCTCATTAACTCATCAGAGTGAATGAGATAGGAGCCTAGCATTGAGTTGTTAAGCTTTGAGAAGGTTTCAAAAAGGCTGAAGGCTATAATAAGGAGAACAGCCCAAAGAGGTATTCTGACAAATAGTGTTGTAACCACGCCCCCAGCCAGCCTTGGTACGACTGGTACTTCCGTGTACTTCGGAATCGCTGATAACTTTTCAAAGAAGTAATTCGGACCTAATTAGTCATCTTTATTTAAATGTTAAAAAGTAATATAAAGAGTTTATAAAGTGAAATAAACCAATTTTTTTCCTCTTCTATTCTTAAAAATATAAAAAATGCCGAAGGTTCGAAGGATTTTGGAGGACAGTGAATCTTCTCAAAAGTAAGAAACATATTGGCGGCAACAGTATTGATCATATTAGCCGCCAATATGTTCCAACTATGTTAACTATCATGTTAGTAGTTGTACTAAGTAATAAAACTACAAACATGAAAGTTAACAGAAAAAATGAAATTTTTATACAATATATCCTACAATTTTTAATAAGTATTATTTTAGTATTATTGCATATATAATTAATCATTATAATTTTATAATGATTAAAACAAATTTGTATTATAAAAAATATAATACAAAAACAATAAGAAAATAAGTCTAATAGTTGAAAAAAAAAGAAGACAATGGAATGAAAAGTGAAAACTAAATTACAATTTTTTAAATTACTTTTAAAAAATGTTATTAATTTATTCAGCTTTTTTAAATCGCATGCCAGATAGTGTCCGTAGATTGTTCCTTGTATCATGGTTCTTTTTGTCACGTAGTACCGGATCAGGGGGGTCTGCAGGCCCTTCGTCAGCCCTGGTCAATCTGAACTTACTCCCAGCCAATCGTAGTTCTTCCCCGCCTGTGCCTGCCGCGGCAGCTCAAGGAGCGTATCTCACGCGGATCGTTCTGCACCGGGTCACGGAGGTCTGCACGCCTTTCGTCAGCCCTGGTCAATCTGAACTTACTCCCAGCCAATCGTAGTTCTTCCCCGCGTACGCCTGCCGCGGCAGCTCAAGGAGCGTATCTCACGCGGATCGTTCTGCACCGGGTCAGGGAGGTCTGCACGCCCTTCGTCAGCCCTGGTCAATCTGAACTTACTCCCAGCCAATCGTAGTTCTTCCCCGCGTA
>KZ807180.1:424967-456458 GCA_000696205.2 Oncopeltus fasciatus | reverse complement strand
ATATATATAATTATGTACCGACGCTTGCCAGAATTTACTGAGGAGATGGGTGCCATTTAGAAGTTGCTTCTGTTTCAGTGAAATACACTCAAAGTCCCAGGAGAATCTATCAAGCTATGGTACTTTGAGCATCGAGGGGGCGCATTCTGAGATCTCTCTACTCTTACATCCTGTTGTCCTACAAGAGTAAACTGAGTTGAAGAATAGCCTCCTAGGATGAGAACCTAGGAGAACGGAAAGAGTTCACAGACGCCTGCTCAAAAGCTATCAAAGATAGAAGACAATAAGGGTAGTTTACAAGCCTGATTAGGGGTTTAAATTCTTTCTGCCATTTATTATTCATTTGAAAGCATGTTCTATTATTATTCTCCTGGAAAGCGGCCTTAAAGTCATTACAAGTTTTATTTTAAACGTTAGTTTCTTTCCTCTTTGTGCGTTAGATTTCTTTTTGTTGATCGGTATCTTGTCGTGTGCTTCATTTGGATTTCAGTTCGGTAAACTTGATTTTTTTCCTCACTGAAGATGCGTTCCGTTTCAAACCACGATTTTCTCTTGTGCATTTTCCTAGCTCCTATTTTTCTCTTGTTACTATATTATCATTTTAATATCGTTCTCTTTTTATTAAGAAGTGAGTCACAGTTATTGCCCCCTAGATATGCGCACATTACTTCATTAAATTTCCTTTGTTTCAAATTTTAACACAAGATTGATATTTTATCACTTTTCCGTCCGAATTCTAACCTTAGAAATAATTAGGCTGAGATCCACACTCTTTTGTCTGTATGATCTCAAAATCAATCAAACATTTATGTTTTGTATTAACGAACATGTTATTTATTTGTGAGGGGGTAAGTCTCTAATCGACACCCATATTTTTCCGGATAGTCAAGTGTATTTTGTTACGAGGAAATAAATATTAGTATATTTTGGTATGCGGTACCAACAGTATGCCTATTTTAAGCTGCAAAATTTGCTAATACAAAAAATGAAAGGGAATAGAATATATCGTCTTATTCTCGAAGGATCGAACATTGTCGGCTATTTGTTAGACTCTCGTTTTTTTCCTTAAATTTCTTTTTTTTTTATAATGATTTTAGTTGTATTAAATACCACAACTAAAATCAGTATAAAAAAAAAGAAATTTAAGGAATAAAATGAGAGTCTAACAAATAACCGACAATGTTCGATCCAAGTTAATTTTGTACAATAAATGCAAGGGAATAGAATAAAAAAAAGTCCCGGCTGAGATACATAGTAAGATGTTTTTTATTCTATTCCCCTTGCATTTCATGGATAAAACTTGGATTAAATACCACAACTAAAATTACTATTTAAAATATACTTGTTTTCCAATCATCGTTCAAACCTTCGGTATCACCTTAGGGTAAAGTATTATAATAATAAATCGCTGAGATCATCTTTTATCACAGTTAATAATTAATTAATAATCAATTAATAATTGAATGACTAACCAAATAAAAAAAGTTTTAAATGTGTGCCAGCAGTTGTCCCAGCTACAATGAATAAGTAATTTCTATTACTTATATTACTCTGTATTATGGCAGCTTACTTGGATGTCAGTTTAATTTTATAAAAGCACTTGTAGGGCTCTGGGCTGGACAATGTCAACAAATTCTATGATGCAAAAGTGTAACCCAATAGTCTCTTGCTGAATTGTTTTCCTTAAATCAGTGTGGCTGGTCTTGTATGAGTTAGTTGATATACTTAATTTTTTTATATATAACCTTTATTTATATATTAAATTCTGTTAAAAATAATTAAAAACATTTTGTAATTTGATAACAATGAATAATAGAAAATAAATGACATTAATGAGAGTCACATGAGGAGAGGAGGTGACCAGTGACACCACTCTAAAATTATTTACAGACTATGTCCCCAGGAGGTCATGGGGCCATCTTTGTTTAAGCCGACGGGGAGGGTTGTAGAGGTTGGAGTTGGTAGACAAGGTCTGTGCTAGTGGATTAGGATGGAATGGCAGTTTACTGTGGAAAAGGCTGAAGCGGGAAGAAATTAGATCCAGAACAAAAGGAATATTAAAATCGCGGTGAAGAGAGGAATTGGATTCGTAATAGGGAGCATTTGTGATTATTCGGAGGGTTTTGGATTGAAAGGACTGGATTCGTTAGATGTTAAAAGGCTAGGCGGCATCCCAGATTTCTACTCCGTAAGTCTAGATTGGTCGTAATAAGGTTTTGTAGTGCGTCAGTTTGTTTTCAATCGTAAGATTAGAGTTCTTATTCATGGGTCTGTATAGAAGTTCATATCGCCGATTGAGTTTTTGTCTTTGAATTTTAGTATGTTTGCCCCATGTAAGTCGTGAGTCAAGATGGAACCCAAGGTAACGAACGGAATTTGAATGTGGTAAAAAAATATTGTTAAATTTCACAATTTCAGGGAAGTCTTTTTTACGCAGTTGGAAATTAACTTGAACGCATTTTTCTTCATAAATTTTTATTCTCCATTTGCCACAACATCCTTTGATTTTTTCGAGGTGATCTTGAAGGTTTTTAGAAGCAGTTTTAGAATCGGGATGGGAGGATAGGATAGCTTTGTCGTCCTCAAATAGAGCTAAGAGGGTACTTGGATGGGTAGGGATGTCAGCAGTGTACAGGATAAATAGAATAGGTCCAAGAACACTAAGTAAGCCGTGAGTCAAGATGGAACCCAAGTAACGAACGGAATTTGAATGTGGTAAAGAAATACTGATATACTTAATTAAGAGTGATAAGTTATCAGCTTACCAAATCCAAGAGGTCCTGTTTCCAAGAGGTCCTGGACATACTCCCCGATCCAGGGTGGCTCTCTAGTGGAGGTGACACTTGACCTTCCTCTACTGTGCAGTGGTATTTGTAGTATTCTATGCTCAGTGCTCAGGCGTATTAGTGCCGGAGTAGGAACTCTCTCTAACGTGGAGGACCAATGGCTGACGCGGTGTAACCACCAGCTATCTTCAGAGGCCAATTGCAAACATTTAGTATCTTATATAAGGATCTATGATATTACCGAGTTAAAGATTCGCTGTTACCTGTGAAAAATTTTTAAAGATATTTTAAGGGATGTTGGTTGACCGTTGATAATAAGGAGATAGTCGGGGTTCGGTCAAATTGTTAGTTGTTGTAAATTGTTAGTCTCATTTCTTCAGTGACTATTTATGCAGTAATTTACAATCAACAAAAATGAATTTAATGATTTTATTCACTTTGAAATCTAAAATATTTTCATGAGGAGGATATAGTCGGGGTTCAGTCAAGGGTCCATTATTAAAGAAAAAGAAATTGGAGAACCGATTTGGTTTCATTTCTGCCAACGTTTCGGCCTGAATTTCAGGCCTTCTTCAGGGCTTTGTAACAATTATAAAACTATGGGGAAAACGAAGGGAGAGAGTCAAGAATTGTGTGTCCTGACCCATGGTTGCTGGGGTTGGCAAAAATCAAAACATATCGGTTCACCAATTTGTTTTTATTTAATAATAGACCCTTGACTGAACCCCGACTATTTCCTCCTCTTGAAAATATTTTAGATTTCAAAGTGAATAAAATCATTAAATTCATTTTTGTAGATTGTAAATTACTGCTTAAAAAGTCGCTGAAGAAATGAGACTAACAATTGAACTTTTAACATACATAGATTTAGCTTATAAATTATTTTGTTATTAATCTAATATGATGAGAGAATTGACCAACCAATTACATATTTATGAAACATTGATGGAGCTTTGATCACCTTATTTTTTTATAATTTTAAGTAATACTATATTTTTCTTATTCTAATAATCGTGAAGATATGATTTAAAATTTTAGTATCTCACATCACAATTACTTTCCATTATCCGATTTTATCCATTTAAAGCTCTTCCAAAGATTAGCCAAACTAAGCTTCAATACCGAATTAAGTCCCATCGTTTTAAAAATCACTGAAACTAGAGTGTCCAGAACTTCAGGGAAATCAAGCTATTCACGTACCATTAAGTGACTTTTTTTAAAAATAAAGTTTCTATTGACTTTAATAATTCATGTGCTTTTTAGTATTTTTATATTAGTTTGGATATTTAAAAAATGTATTAAGTTTTAAAAAATGTGTTTCTAGACCATAACAGAACATATAAAAATAATGACTATTTTTATATGTTCTATTACGTTCTTGAAACACATTATTTAAAATTAATACATTTTTTAAAATATGAGTTTTCGAAGAGTCTACAAAAGTTTTGATTTGATTATCTGAATTAAAATTTGTTGCTAATATGTGCCTTAAAGGAAATGGATATAACTAAAAGAAGCATTTTTTTCTTGGCTGACATGTTACATTTACCAGAAGAAATAATTGTTTAAAATCCCTCCAGTCGTTATGCCGTGATAAATGCAGAAGCAATAGCAACTGCCAATGGCCGAGGGTAACTTCACTCGTTCAGTTGGCGAAGTGGATGCCAGTAGGAAAGCATCGCAGTAGTTGGAGGATAACAGAGGACTTGAGCGAAGAGAAGTCCTGGGTCGTTGGAGATACCTAGGCAAGGAGACGGAGGGTTCGAGTTCCGCCGCGGGCAATATTTCATTGACAAGTACAACTTCCATTGGTGTTTCAGGGCAGGGTAGACTACCTGCAGATAGCCTGTCTCTCCATCGCTCTAGTTGCTTTCTTGCGAGATAAAAAAAAGCTTCCTTAATAGATGATGAGGTGCCGCTAAGGCTCCCTATAAATAGCAAAATGATACATACCACATCTCCCTTATACTCTTTATCAACAGTTTGTATTTTATGCGCCCAAGACCTTATTCTCACCCGCTTCAAAGAAAAAATATCATAAGAAAATAACTCAAATTCCAAAATAATTAACTAAAATTAGTAGAACTATCATACCTTCTATTGTCCGTCTTCATTGGTTTCTGCAAACCATCTTCTGTTGGCAAGCGCTTTCGGACATTGTCCCTCTTCTGGCCGAATACATGCGTTCACTGTCACTGTCTGTATTCATATGTATGAGTTGAATACAGACAGTGACAGTGAACGCATGTATTCGGCCAGAGGATGGACAATGTCCGAAGACGGACAATAGAAGGTATGATAGTTCTATATTCATTGGTAGTTATAATAACCCTTTAGATTATTTACCTAAAATTAGTAGAATTAGAAAAAAATAAAATAGAAAAAGACAGTAAACACCCATTCATCCCTAAACCATTTGCCCAAACATTGCCATCGGACTCAAATGCCCTCAACCCTTTTCGAAGACTTAAATGAAAATTAATTCGCGACCCCCTGGATCTTTACGCTTAATAGGAGTAGGGCTTTCTCCTTAATTTGTGATTTTCATATATACATGCTTTGATGCTGTAATACGTGCAAATATTTATTTACAATTTCAGTGAGAGAGCTAAATACTTCTAATACGATTTTGTATTGGTTTAAATCTCTAAAAAATTGAGATATATTTAAATTATTCTGTTAAACTGTAAAACATAACGGTAATTGATATTTGGAAATTATCATTTTATTATATATATATANAAACGTAATTAATTAATTATATATATATATATGTAGTAATAACGAGCAGGTGGGATAGAGAGTACAGTGCAAAAAGAATAGAACTTGATATATGTATTTATATCACAAGTGATTTCTTTTTTATGTGTGCACTGCACTCTCTATCCCTATCCCAGCGTAAAAAATCAGATTTCTTCTGATTATCTTCTTAAGATATCTGCTCTTCTTATTATAGGCTATTGTACCTGGAAGTTTATGGTAGAAATCCTATATAATGATGCTGAAATCTTTGAGGAGTAGGAGAAAAGGCTGGTAGGTGGGGTCCATCTTGCACACTGTAAAATTTCTTATGCTGTTTTTAGTTAGTTAAGAGTGAAGATGTTTTGTTGAAAAGTATTGTTTAGATATATTTACTTGTGATGTGAGGTAATGTAACTCTAAAGATGCCGATCTGGTTTTGACTAAAATTGTTTGCGAGTACTAAACAGTTACTGTCGGAGATATGTGCCTACTGAAGTGTGTCTGAGTAAGTATTTACTCTAAGAGTTTTTTACAAATTCAGCAAAAATCTGCATGATTTCCAGGAGTTATGTTATTTACTTTATCTTTCTAAAAGTATACAATAACTGCGAACAATAATTCTTAGTTATCAAACCTTAGTCTATACTTCCTTATATATAGACAGCCGCTTACAAACTCATCGCAATATTTCCGGTTTGAATCTTAAATATTGAATTTAGTTATTTTATTGCTAAATTACGCAGACCTTGCTTGTATTGTATTTATCAATTTCTACGATAGTTAAATTTTTACAACTATCCATTAAAAATATTAGCTCATGAAGGAATGGATATGCAGAAAAAAAGTAGAAAAGAGAATGAATCAATATTTCTCTTTGGAGGCCAGAAATGACCTTCTACATGAGTAGATAACGTTTTAATTAATTCAATAAGTCAGAATTGAAAGTTCTTCTGTTCAAACTAAAGCTTACTAGTCATCAAGGGAATTGAATCGTTAAATTTTAAATCTATACTTCGATTTCGTTTTTCTGAATCATTTGCTGTTATTGAAGTCTCCAATCAAAGCATCTAATATTTCATTTTTTATTTATTTAAAAATTACACTTTGCAACCAGAAGGAAAAAGTTGGGCCATATTTTAAATATATACTTTGTGTTATTAATGAAAATGCCAAGCTGAAGGTCTTTTGAGACCTAGTTATCATTAAGGATAGCCCAATCGCAAATAATAGACCGGATATATTAGTAATATATATATATGTATTTGTAAGTACCTGTAAGGCACCTATAGTATACGTAGCGTCTTCTTAGGATCGCACTATAAAAAAGACAATAAGAGAGAAGATTAACATTTTTTCAGGGTATAGCGGTGGTACAAAGATGCTGTATCACTATACAGGACACAATCTGGGTTGTGAGAAAGATCCTCATTATTAGTCAACTATTAAGGATATTCGTATTATGTTATTGTGAACCCACCATTATAACCTTAACCCGAGAGAAAAAAAAAGGAAAAGTAAGAAGCAGTCGGTGAATGCTGCTGGTGCGTTGCTACCCTCCCTCCCTTCCCAGAGCACAGTACACCCCCCTCAGACGCAGACGAAGAGAACTCAATGCTGCAACACTAAAATCAGTATACACTCCATGATCGCCTTCTGATGCCTTGGTGCAGAGATAACAAGGAGCGCTGATTAGAAATGGGGTATACCACAGAACGTAGAAGGGCCGCGATGGCCAGGGCACTTCAGAAGATACACGGACGTGACGGCATACGGACCGATATTGTTGCTAGGCTGAACTGGCAACAGGGGATTTTCGCGAAACAACTACAATCGAACAATTGCCATTACCGGAGGAACTTACAGAGGGCAATTTAGACTCTTCTTCGGAGAGTACATCTTCCTTCCGAAGTGTCAGGCCTGGATTGCAAGCCGAGGGGAGACGTGCTGCACAACTGAAGTGGAATTGAATCTTCTCCCTGTTCCGAGACTTAATGGAATCCACCACTGGATTTATGTTGCGGATCGAGTTGACCTCGATACATTTTTTAGAAAGGGCTTCAGGAAGTCTAATATAAGCTGTTCAGATGCGCCGCCCTCGCAATTTAAGATACCACTCACAACTTTCTAGCTACGTTCGAAAAATAATAGTTAATGGCATTAGATTTCATTAATTTTGCCTCATTACACAGAAAAAAGTATATTTACTGACTGAAAGCAAACTATAAATATTAGTAATATCTTGGGATGTGATTTTTTATGTTGCTAAAAACAGTTCATAAAAGTAAGTAAATTAATAAAAATTAAAGTATTCATCATAAAATATGAAAAAATGTGTATATTTAGGAGGAGAGTTTTTTGACCGTAGATATTACTCTTAGATGATCTTAGTTGGGGTTCGGTCAAGGTAGATCCAAAAAACACAAATTTAAAAAATGTATTTTTAAAAAAAGGATTATCTGTCTACGTTCCGGCTTACATTGAAGCCATCTTCAGGGCTATCATGAAGATGAGAGAGGACGTCCGGACAGGACACTACGATCACATTTCCATGACTGGCTGGAAATTCCATGGAGTCATGGAAATGTGATCTTAGGGACAGGACGTCCTCTCTCGTCTTCATGATAGACAGCCCTGATGAAACGTTGACAGATAATCCTTTATTTAAAAAAATACATTTTTTAAATTTGTGTTTTTTGGAACCCCAACTAAAATCATCTAAGAATGTGTATATTTAGAAATGCTACTTAAAAATAAGTTGTAAATTATAATAAATATCATGTGTACAATATTTCTACAATAAATTAAAACGTAATTAATTAATAATATATTATAAAATAATTCAATGTTTGCCTTACACTGACGAGACGGCTATAGTGGACTGGTAATGAACTTTGGAACTAATATGTCAATGCTTGCTCCTCTTCACAGGTATCCTATGAAAGTTAGTCATACAAGCTATCTAGACATCCAACTCGAAGAGCAAGACATCCAAGGAAGTCGTGTCCGCTCTGGTGATATTCAAATGAATGCACGCAGTGCATTATCCCTAGGATAGTTGAAAACCCGCACAGACCGAGTTGTTCCCTTCCGCTAAAAAGGAATCTTGCTGGAATTTGCAGAACAAGACCAAACTCCTGGAAGTCTTGTCTAAGTCTTCCTTTGAACTCCTTCTGTTGGCAGTCGCAGAGCGCATTCGCTGGTATAGAGGAACACCCACACTCGAGAGATAGTTCTCTCAGAAAATATCTCCTCAGGAGTTTGCACCAGCGCTTCAAGCTGCATTCGACTTCACTCATGGGCGGTATTCAAATGCCTCTTCGTGTTTGCCATATTTATACCATTTGAAATTTTTTGTGTAGTGTCCTTAGCTTGTATCGTGCCCAATAACATTCAATTGCCATTTTCACGTATACAAATTTAGATAAATAATAATAATAGTAAATAAAAAATATGAGGAAAAATAAACAAGTAAAGACGGACCTATCAACTAGCTATTTATAGCATAACTCTAGTAATATTTATATTAAATTTATCATCATATTTACAAATATTTAAGTGACATTATTTTTGAACTTTAATAATTTTGAAGAGCAAGATATAAAGACTTCTTCAGAACTTTGGTCATTTAGCGCAGAATGACTAAGTGGAAGGGTCCACTCGACCTGTGACGCATATTAACCGAGTTTGGAAGTTATAATTCGTCGGCTTTATTATGTCCAGAACTCAGGAGTATGACAGGAAATTATTACTAGGATGACTCTCCTATTAATCAGTTGTAAATAATTGTTGTTTTAGTTGAACTACTAATATAAACCTCGTTCCGTTATAATGTATGTTTGTGTGTGTTTCTGTAGTCCCAAATAGGTTTGACATCTGCTATAATAACATTGACGGATATCCTCGCTATGACTGTGAGAAATATGCCCTCGATTGTGACTTTGGGCAATATCTGATGACAGATTCTTTATCCGGAAGGCTACAGGTTGCCGGTTCGTTTCGGCCGATGGTCAGGGCCCAGAGAATCGCAGATACTCCGCCGCTAGGTTCCCTCGGCCTCCTTGATAAATGAATTTCTGATGGGACGGCCTCTCGGTGATTAATGACCCGAAAAGGGGAAGGGGGCGAGTCAAAGAGGGAACATGGCCGACCTTTCATCGGCACGTTTCAAATTGGCATTGATGCATAACGAAGGGAACATGGCGCCGTGTTATGGCGGCTGAGATTCATGCCACAAGAGTGATTTGCGGTCATGCACTCTCTTTTAGGCGTGGACGGTATAAATGGCTACCAAGGTAGATATCGCTCCAAGATTACCGAATACTTATGAAAGGCATTAAACATGAGTATCGTTTTAGGGGTATGATTGAGTTTCATTCTGCTTGCCTGTCGACTAGAAATTTATCATTTTGTTAGCGTTGAAAACAAGATTTAATTATAATTCTATCTCTTCGTTAATCTTTACAGGAAATGAGACCTAAACTTTTTTATTTGTGATAAGTTTGAGATGGAAAAATTAGGTTATTGCGATAAAGAGTTTAAGAATTGATTGCAGATGGAAGAAATTCTCGCTTAGTATTTCCTTGTAGGCCTAGAGTGATATGATAACTCAGCAGCTGTAATGTAGATACTTTCCAAAACCACTGGTAGAGAACAGTGTTTGCTCCGTAACTTCTTTCACTTAAACTTGCTTATTATTATAGATTCTAGGTTAAGTACGTTGCCCAGCGTGATACTTCCATTTCTAAAACCAATTGGCCAAGGATGGATATGACCATTTAATTTTAAATATTAAACTAACCTTTTTTTAATTAAAAAATCTGTATTTATTACATTTTGTTATTAACATCTTGTAATTTTAGGTCATAGAGAAATTAAAATAGAAAAAAAAATAAAAATAAGATAAAATATATAAGTAAACATCACTGTGCTGGGAGAAGGGACCCCACTCCTAGTAAGTTGAAGGCCCAGGAGGCCATTTCCGTTTTAGTCGCCGGGGAGGATAGTAAGGATTTAGGTCCGACGACAGGGATTGGGTATGTGGATTATGGTAAAATTGGAGTTTACTATGGAAGAGCTTGAAGTGTGTTGGACATATCATATGGAGCGTTAGCAATTTTTCTGAGAATTCTGGACTGAAAGGATTGTATTGTTGGCTATTGGAAGGCTTAGCGGCACCCCACAGTTCTGCACCGTAGGTCCAGATTGGTCGTATTATGGTCTTGTAGATGGTCAGTTTATTTTCTAATGTGAGCTGTGAGCGCCTATTAACTAACCTTTTAGCATTCATTTTTCCAGAATTTGTTTTAGAAATGGGCTTATAACCAAGAAAATTTTCAGTTTGCCTTTTTTTTTTTTTTTTAGATTTAGAACATTTTTGCTGATTTCTATTATCTTGGAAAGCTACCAGTTTAGAAAATTCTATTTTACATTTTTACTTGAATGGTGTGGTTGTATGTTACTTGTACGTAAATATAGTGATGAAGCCAATACCTCATGCGTGCCAAAACTTGTGAGAAGGATTGAGTACATCAATAAATGATTTCAGTTGTTCGATAGACGATTCTTTAAAAAAAAAAAAAAAAGATTTTTTCTTGTTTTTGTGTTCCATAGTACGAGTGTTTCTATTAAATATTTCTCTCGACGGAACATTTAAAGAGATAAATCTCTTAGAAGACATTTTCTCATTTTGTTCAAAGTCTTCATTTTTATTTTCGTTATTTATTTCGTACAAGGTAAAATTGATTTCTCTTTTATTTTTGAAAGTCGTGCCTTCACGTTTATATATTCTTTCAAGTAACAACTATCCAAAACAATAAACATTTTATTACTACATATATTGCGTTATTTTAAATGGAATATAGATGGCATTAAGTCATATGAGCATGTGAGTGGTAAATGTTCACTTAAGCAATTATACAAAAAATGATTTAAATTCGTATCAATAAGCGCCCCCGAAACGGCTACCTTTTTGGCCAGGACGCTTGTCGGGGTGTTAGTTTGCTGATTAAAGGCCTCGTACATCACACTTTCATTAGTCTCTCCACTAATCTCCAAGCAATTCCGATAAGGATTTATTTCACCTTTACTATGTGTTATCTTTATTCACCTACAAAACAGAGCGTTACATATGCTGAACTGATTAATCTTTTTGATGACTTATGATCCCCGGTTCTTTTCACTGTTATTTCAATGATCTTAGTATGTGAGAAGCCTGAAGTTCCATACTTAAAACAAAATAGAAGCTGGATACTTAAAATAAACTAATTCAATTTAAGAAAAATAACGGTTTATTAAATTTTAACATAAAAATAAAAAGTATTTTATACAGCATTTAAGAGATTCATGTATATTTTTCTAATAAAATAAACTATTACAATAGATCTAAAAATAAATTTCATGGACCGTTATGAACAAAAAGCCTCAAATTATGCAATTTTTAAAGGTATCATACAAGTATAGGAATTAATTTTAATACTCATTTTAAAGTAATATCGTTAATTACTCTATTAAAAAAACAATAAATAATTTTTATTTAAATAAATAAATAAATAATTTTTATTATCTGTGTAATGGTCGAAAATAAACTTTTAAAATATTTCTCAACCAAATTACCCATGAAAAACCTTTAACCATGAAGGGCTAACGAACTATATTTGTTTAAGGTCTCTTTTGGATAAATTATGTATTTGAAAAATAAACAACCCTCAACATATTCCTAATACAACCTATTAGTTCCTTGATATAACTATTGCGTAGGATATATTCACTAATATATAAAAAATTAGTAATATTTCATCAAGGGTCCTATGATGCAATAACATTATTTAAACAATTCTTTCCTCAACGATAATCGCTTTATTGGGACAACTATTGTCTAATAAGGATTAACCAACAAAATTCGCCTAGCGCACATCTTATCATGATAATTCTTAAAATTGGCGGTAGAAAACGTAAGGAGAAATCAATTAAAATAAATGTGATTTAGTAATAGAATATTTGGATTAGGAAATTAAATAATAAAATAAAATTACAAACTAATTTTCTTGGACATCCACCCGCTTTCTGTATAGCGGTCATTAATTTTATTAGTATAGCAGATTATGGACTGTCGATTTCCTCTGGCAGCTTGTCTGTTGGCAAGAGATCATACAATAGCTCTCGGAATTCGTTCAATGTGTCTTGATATTTATAAGCCCCATGTATATTATTTCTTCATTGGAGAGATGAAGCTGATCACCAGCCAAAGCTTGGATTTCAAATCTTCACTAATCACATCATTCTCCTGCTCTTCCTGATTTCGAAGTCTTAAAATATCTGATCCATTTTCCCACGATCCCTTACCTTTTTGTTACACGTTATTCGTCCTTTGCTCTGCAGGCAGGAGCTCCTAGAGATATAGGCTTTCTTCACTCATTGATAAATTGAAGAAGTTTCTATTGTTATTTCCTGCAAAGGATATCTTTATATCGTATTGATTTCTCTGTTCCACCTAGAGCTTATTTCTTTTCGTCTTCGGTGTGACTCTCTTCAAAAATTTCTAATAAAGCTCTCGTTTACCTCATCTGCAGTAATCTCTTTGGTATAGTAATTTTAAATTATAAATAGTACCAATAGAAGTTAAGTATTTAATGCTCAGGATCCTTCAGCTTAGATGTGTTGTATCTTGCGCGCTTGTTTTCTCAAATTGTCCTTGGATAAGCTATCCTTGCTCAGATCTTTGCAGTGATATTTCTGGAGCCAATATCAAAATATGGCCTCTGAGAGGACTAACATTTAGGAGAAATGACTTATTTTTAACGTCGGCTGGGTCATAATCTTTTGGTGATATTCTCACACGTCCACCAGGTCCAAATTCCCTCCATGTTTCATGAGATATTTGCTTATGTGGAAAACATGTGCCGCCTATAGAATGCTTTTCTTCCAAACTGGGCATTAAAACCCGTATTAGCAGTTTTCAGAAGAGGTCCTTGTCTTGATCATCAGAGATCTCTGTCGAAGCGTGAACACAGATGAGACTAATATTATTCTGAAAAACATAAATTAATACACCAGTCGTGGAGTGAACTAGATACCCTTTTCTCAGGCCAAGCATCCGGCAGCGAATGCCGAAGATCATTCAGTTCTAAGAGGAGTAATACTCTCTTGTATCTTTCTCATATCTTGTACAACTGTGAAATGTGATTCACTCTACAGATTTTAGTTTCCTTTATCAGTGTTACTTTGATTAAAATGGCTTCACAATTAACGTTGTAAAAACTTTGATAGATTTTTTAACCTATTAAAGGATTAACATATTATCATTTTTACTAACGCTATCTAAATTCTACAAAATCTGAAAACATACATTGAGTTGCATACATATTACATTTTAAATTAGAATTGATATTTGCTTTCAAACAACATTGCTAGATTTTTTTTTTTTTTTTGGGGGGGGGGGGATTTTAAGAGAAATAAAAGCAATAAATTACCCTGATGTAGTCATCCTCAATATGGAAGAGTGAAGTGTCAGGGTAAATATTTCGGTGGGGTGCGGACCTGGGCTCTCCATTGGTCAGTGTCTGGCCACGGGAAACTCACCCTTCTGAATTAACTATGAGTACCGCATTACCGGCGCCATTAAGCCGAGCCTTTCAACTCATCCCTCGTGCTCCTGTCCCACTTTTTACTTCTTCAACTGAGTCAGGTAACACATCAGTCTGGCACAAATTACTTTTTCCCCCCTTAAAAAAAAAAAAAAAAAAAAAAAATGCGCAAATTAATCTTTAAATCTTGATATCAGAAAACATAAACTTTTCCCGGAAATTTTCTCTCATTACACCTGAATATGATTTAATATACGAAAAGAATATGCGCATAAAAAGAATAATGTTGTTTATATCGTAGAACAGTTAAGTATGGTTTCTTCGTTGTGTTTTAGTACAGTTTCAACTTTATCTTCGAGGTATAAGATGACAATAAATAATTAAGTTGTTCAAGTAGGCTTCCACGGTTTCCATATATATATATTTGCATTCCCTGTCAAATCAGGGTTGAATGAATAATGAGAGCCCTTATTCTCCTCTCAGTCCTGAAGAAGCCATCACATGATGTACGAAAGCTCGGCAAAAAACAATTTTTCTGCAAGAAAAAAGTTCTGAACCATATATGTTTAGAATGGGATGGAAACTCGTTGATAGCCTCCATGATCTTAAGTGGATGAAAGGAATGCTAACACTCAATAAAATAAAATAAAAATTGCCAAATCTATTCTTCCTCAAATTAAATATGAATAACGGCTAAATGACATAACATTGCAATATTTATTTCAAAATAAAAGTAGCAAAAATGTATCATTTCTACCTTTGCCTTTCTCCTTCGCTACCTCAATGATATTTTCATATCTCAGAAATACCTCTAATTTTACAGACATTTTAGTGGAATACTGATACATATAACATAAACTACTTCCACACACTTCTAACGCATTTAATAATGAATCAATTTATTAATCTCTCTCTTTGACAGCAACAGTTTTGATTTACATCTTCAAGTTCAACTTGTTCATTTTTAGCCATAGTGCTGTTTTTAAATAAAGTAATGTGAGACATATAGAATTGACTCCTATATCATGATTCAAGCTTGAACGATAAACTGCAAAGCATTTGTCAAATCTTCATATATCATTCTATAAACCCCATTCCCATCGACCTGTGAACGCCAAAGAAATACTTTTGGAACAAATTGCGTAAACTAGCATGATAACGTAATAAAAGTATTAAATAAAAAAAAGTATACCGTACCGAAAATATTATAACAATGCCTATTCAAATAATTTCTATATCATTTAAATTTATTACGAGTTAAGGTTAAGGTTGCACATTAGCCCAACTTCCTTTTGTTTTATTTATTTATTCAAGAGATATTTTGTGGATTGTGTATTTGAATACCTCTTTAACCCTGTGAAATCAATAAATATAGCCATTATATTAATTTTAAGGATTCAAATAAATTAGGCTTCCAATTTCTCCAATTCCCTGTCTATAAAAANCTACCAAAACAAAAATAATATTTATATCAATAGCTAATATTTAGTTCTCTCAGGAAAAATTTTTTTTTTTAAATCTATCTTAATTTATTACATTCTGTTACTTAACATCTTGTAATTTGATGACGGATACAATAAATAAATTTAAAAAAAATATAATATATAAAATATATTTTAAAAAAAGTCAACAATAAAATAAATAAATGGTCATAACTGTGTACGGAGAAGGGGCCCATCGGCCCCACTCCCAAATAAAATAATGTATGTATAGCGTTATTTAATGGAACTAAATATTAAAATTTCTGCATCCAAAAACTAATTTTCTTCAAAATTAATTTTGTCTCTGAGCTTTTCTTTCTGCTTTTGATAGCTGTATTAATCAAAACATTTTTTTAGAATTTTTAGAATATTATAATATACTGTAGTAGCGGAAAATCGCCGAAATGAATAAGAATAATATGCCATCTTATAAATAATTATACAGCTACAAATCTCAAAATATATTTGTAATGAAATCAGATCTTTTTATCTTGTGATTTTTAGTGACTATTGGTTTTATTAACTATTTAATTTAATTGTTGTAAGATAATATACTGTCTGAGCACTTGGCCAGAGTTGTTTTACTTACGAAGGATTATCGCTAAGTTCACTTTAGTGTTTGGAGACTGACAGGACTTGAGTATAACTTTCAATGGCTCTAGAGGGAACCTCAGGCAATAACTTTTTCTTCACCTCTTTCATTTTTCCACAATATTTTTCCTTTAGTGACAATCATTTTAAACCAATTTAGAATTTTGACAGCTTTCATTACTCTTTTTTTTTTCACCTCTCTTAAATAATATGCGATAGAAAGAAAAAGTAATCTAATTCTTTTTGTCAGCGAACAATGGTCATTTCCCGAAGAAAAAAAAACTAGACCAGAGCTCGGCAAATCTTAAATAAGTTTTTATTCTTTATAACCAATTCTGACGTTAATATCTGCCTTCTCATGACAGATTTCTTGAAAATCGTTGTGATTGTGCATACTAGACGCCATAATAATTGTCAATAATATTTATATTTATACAGACACACGCACGTACGCACACAAACACACACACACACACGCATATATATATANCTGAAACAAAAAAGAAATCCTTTTCATAAGAGCTGCTTCAACTAATTGAATTACTCAGTATCACACGCACACGCACACCCACACATGTATAATTTAATATATACTAGCGGGCCCGGCAAACTTCGTTGTGCCAAACATTGGTGTTGTATTATCACACGATTTAAATAGAGCTTTTAACGAAATTTACGGCCTTCAAATAAAAATTCATGGAATACCTATCATAAAGTTTTTTCACAGAATAACTTACATATGGTGTAGATATGGGCTCAATATAAAAAGAAAAACATGTATTTAAGGCAAATTGGATATATATTTCATCAAAACCGGCCAAGCCATTTTAAAGTCCACAAGTTACATGTAATACCATCCTATTATATGGTATATATATATTTGAGTGTGTGGGACTATAGCATTAGGAGTGGGTTTTGTACGAGAAAGAAAACTTTCATTAACTTTGATGCTGAGAAATTTGCTTCAATTTAGCACTCCACCTCTTTAACTTAGTTGTATAAAAATGGGTCCCAATAAGATTTTTTTAAAATCTTTGCATAGTTTTAATCTTGCAGTGTTTAAATGAACACTATGAAACATTTTAAATAAATTTAAAAAACTGCCATATAACAGAGAAAAAAAATGCTCTTAAATGTTTCCGACATGTCGCCTTCGAAAGAAATTCTCCTATAGGTCAAAAAAATTGAAATTAAAAAAAAAAAGTATTAAATAAAATTTCTGTGTTTTCATCTTCTTAACTATTAAATCAGTTCACATCGAGACACGAGACTTCAAACATCTCTCTGAGTGCCCATCTGCCCGACTTTTAAATATACGATTATTATATAAGATTTTTTGTTTTCCTTTTTCATTGTTTATCCAGTTATGTATTTAGAAGGCTGAGTGAAGTAGGAGATTAACTATACATCATAGTACATAGTATACATAGTATTTTATCTTAATTGGAAGATAAGATTAATTAGGAAATTATAATTATCCTATATTATTTAGAACCGGTTGATAATTGAAAAAGATGTTTCCTATTATTAATACTGTAACCAGATCTATACTATGATATAACTGGGGATAGGAAAATTTTGACACTCTAGAAAACATAAAAAGGTTTGCTATAAAAAATATCTTTAAATTGCGAGTTAACTACCCCAGCTATATAACTGCAGATAGACCTAAAGACAAATTACATGACATGTACGCAACTAAATTTTTATTTTCAAGGTATTGAACACACTTACCATGAATAAAGAAAGAGATCTGTCTATATTAACAAGAAGTACTAAAGAAAAAAGTACTTTGGTTCAAAAAGTGGGATGATATTGCAAAAATATGTTATATAATGTTTAATTTTCAAAATGTTGAAATACTGCTAACCGATGAAACAAAAGTTCTAATAAAGAGGCCAAAATTAAAAAAAACAAAAAAAAACAGAAGTATATCGATCAAGCCACGAAGGAGAAATATTATTTTATTTACAAAGAATTAATTCCTGACAAACATTTTATATTAAAACTATATTAATATATAAAAAGTAAGCATGATGTGAGCTTTTAAATTTAATTTTTTACTATAGCGAAATAATGTATACACATGTTCTCTCTAAAATCTAAAAAAAAAATATGAAAGCCTAATACATTTTACGAGGGAATGCCCCTGTATTTAATATCTACGATGCTCTTTGGTTATACCTGCACCATGTGTGATTGCTTTTAATTATCATAGTATTATAATATATTGACTAATTAATATGTTTACTATGCTACTTAAGTCAAATTTTCAATTATTTATTTAAGTAAAAAATGTTTTGTGTGGAGGTATTTCGGAGAAAATTTCACTTTTTCTATTTTTAATAATGAAATTAATTGTGGTATGTTATCCCAAGTTAAACTTTCTACAATAAATTCAAAGTACGAGACCCGTGTTCGATTCCCGACTGAGGTAGTAAGATTTTTTCCTGGCTGCCTTTGCATTTCTTTTATATCCATGAATGAAGTTATTTTATTGATGCTATTGGTCAGGGGAACTACCCTCTGGGCTCCCGATCCTTGCTCTGCAGATTCAAACCCTGCCAAGAACAGGAGGTCATCGGAAAAGAAAAGCACGTCCTATTATTTGTGGTAGAGAAGTAGCTCATTCCCCCTTTATGATGGCTGCGTTGCACTTGAAATAATAGAACTTGTATTTTTTTTAATCGCATGCTATTTGAATGAAGAATAGCTCAGTCAAAAAAAGGAAATTGAATTAAAGCTAAACATTTTTGAAATAATTTCTGCGGGTAATTTGAACGAATAGAAATGTATGAATAAAATAGGGGTGTCTTTTGGGAGGTTATGATGTTGATTACTGTTAATAACACATACTTTCACGTTGCTTGTACTCAAATAACTTTCCTACATGTCTGATTTGTGTCTGGTGTGTGTAAGTGTTCCCTGGGGAGGAATGCGCTCACTTTGACGTGCTATTGATCCGGGCTCACATTGGGCTGCACAATTCAAACGATCATTTCCCCGAATCGGAAAGAATGGAACAAACGAGACCTGAATTAGTGATATGAACTTGAGCCGGCTTCCTCTCTTGACAACTACTTCCCATGCCCGTGGAGGCGGGGTCTTCCCGAAACGAGGTCAGCTCTCGCCCATAACCTATTCATGCGCCCTCCAAGAAGTCACTCTAGAAAACCGAATTCCGACGTTTATCCTCGTTAAATAGTGGAAACCGAGGATAAGTCAATTTTTTATCTACTCTCCATTCAACTATAAATTTATCAATTTTATATCTATTCGCTCTTCAGTTGTAAATAGCTACCTTTGTTTGATAGTTTTTTTTTGTTGATTAGAGAATAACTAAGGTTAAATTCAATGCGATCAATTTCTCGATTTTAACCTTAAATTGTATAATGTCAAAAAGTTAACCCATCATTAATATTTGATTTCTTTTAAGTAAATGATAATTCCTTTAATTATTGGAGAAAACTGTCCTGTGTTTATTTGCGTTCGTGGCACTCTAAAGAAAAATTTGTGGTCAGAAAACTACTAACCGACCAATTAGCCTCCTGAACAGTTATCAAAACTCCAATGGAAGTTCACTGGTCGAAGAACCCGGACTAAGTGATCATCTGGAAGAAAATGTCCTCATCGATTTAGTTTCGGAACACATCACTTAGCGACTATACTTGTTCAGAGAGTAACTGAGCAGTTTGTAACTGGGTTTTCTTTGATGTTGAAGGGGATTTTTATTCTTTTTGGCATAAAGGCATTCTTTCCAAACTGGAGAAGACATCTCCATCAACAGCCTTATTTAATATTACAAGATAATTCCTCTATGGTCGGACGCTCTAAGACAGAGTCAATGGAACACTTTGGGCCAAAGATAATATTGCTTGTCGGAGTACCTCAAGGAGCAATCCTGAGCCTCTTGTTGTACAACCTTTATTGCCACGATCTCCCTCATCCACTTTAGAACTATCAACATTTGCAGACAGCTATCAGCTTCTCGACAAGCATGAAAATATGCTAGAAGCTGTAAAAGATCTTCAGCGAGCTAAAGAAGAATTATCAGGGTGGTTCAAGAAATGGCGCCTTAAACTCTACCTTCTGAAAAAAGAAGTAAAAGTTTTCGGCCTTAGGTATTTCAACAACGAAACTATCCCTTTAATCTGAATCGATTAACTCTTAGTTCCTCAGACACCTAAATACCAAGCGGTGCGGTATTTCGGAGTATGCTTTGACAAGAGACAAACTTGGAAATTTTACTTACAAAATAGACTTCAACAAGCACATACAACATGGTAAGGTTGTGACCACCATTTAACCGATGCACTAAACTAAAACAAGAATGCTTCACACTTATGCATGAATAAGTCACTTATATTCTCACCACTACTTACTTACGCCTGCCCCTTCTGGTACGGCACCAGTAATGCACAAATTCAGACATTTCAAAACCGAGTACTCCGAATGGCTGTCAACGTCCCTTGGTTCATCGGGAATCAACAGCTACAACAGGAACTGGGAGTTGATCCATTTGGATGTCACATAGAAGAGTCAACTCACAGACATCACCAACGACTCTCATATTGACCCGCTGTACAACATCGGGAATTCGGTCCAGCAACGGCATCGACTTCGCCTGTACCAGGAAATGTTATAATAGATTTTTTTTTCCTTTGAACTTTGTTACTTTTCATTTTATTTTTATTTTTTTGTTAAAAAACAAATGTTTTGGGCCAAAATAAATTTTTTTTCTTTTTCTTCTGTGGTCACTTGATTTTTTTTAAATTTAATAAAGAACAGTACAAAATATTATTGGGATTTTAATAAGCCGCGGGTGTTACTTGGATCATATGAGGATCCTCTTACAAACTTAAGGACAGAAAGAATAACCGACTGACTTTGCTTTGTGAGTATTCAAGCTGAGGCCCAGAAGCAGGCCTTGCACTCCATAAAATAATCAGAAGTAGCAAAATCTCAATCATCTAATAAGGATGAATATTTCAATTTAGAATATAGATTATATCGAAGACAGTTTATGGAATATAGAAACTCTAACTATAATATGCCTATACATATGCATGTATTTCTACAATGTACTTCAAAATTGAAAAGTATAAGTTTTAGTAAGGAAAGTTTTTAGGAGTTTTAAAACGAAATTTGAAAATATTGCTTTTATCTGAGCCCAAAAACTAATAGAAGAGGTTTATCTATGAACTACAGATCGATTTAAAGATCTAAAGACTATAGCATTTGGATTATGAAAATTAACATAATGAAGCAAATGTAATTTTATTAAATGATATATAAGGGACACTAGAGTTCATATAATCCGTTCGGGTCACTCAATCCTGGCACCACGGGTTCAAATTCCACCCTGGGCAAGCTTTGATCGGCCAATAAAAGCTTGTCCTGATCCATTATTATGATTAGAATGAGATTACAGCCCTCTCTCTATTGGAGCAAGATTGGTATTGTCGGAGCCTTTTATTCAGCGGACACTGGAAGTAGGCTGATATGAGGCCATTTTGAACTGAATTCCTGGCGGGAGGACAAGTTATCTGGTTGAATTCGTCATCTGACCGATTCACCAACTTCTACATCCTCCCCTTGGACTTATCAGCTCAAGAGAAACTTAACTCCACAAGTCCCTACGCTCCAGAAAACTTGAGCTACAAGAAATACCTCTTTGGCGTAAAACAGAATTCAGACTAAACGACAACATTTAGTTATTGAAAATATTTCAAATTATTATATATTGCTTTTCATTCCTTAACAAATTAGAATTTGAATACAGAATGTAATAAGCTAAACGTAGTATATGCAATTAAAATGCAAGAAGCGAATAACAAATGATAAATCGCCTTTAAAAGCTTATTCTATTAAAGAAAATAGCTTTATCAGTTATCTCTACAAATAATGAAATTAGTTAAATTTGAAAATTAAGGACATGTCACACACGAACTCTCCCACGCTTTTGAGTAATGGAGCTGTTGACAGATATTCTGGTGGCTCTCATACAAATGTCGTGGAGCAGAGTCTACTAATTTCTTCTGCGGTTCCCTACTGAATTCATAGTTGACGTGATTTTTTATTATTTCCGTTTCTATTTTGGAAATAGTAGGCCGTCGTACTTTATGATTGGTCGGGGATTCGGTCTAGAAATTTGAAAAAGAAAAACCTAATTCGTAAACCAGAAAGTTTGTATTGCATATATATATATTTGAGAAACATGGGGCATGCTTGAGTTCGGATTAACTGAGAGCTACACCGGATTACTACGAATAAGCGATTTGGATTTTTTGTCATTTTTCCTCAAATTTTCTTTTCTTTAAGAATTCGTCCATTATTATTCATTAACACATAATAATTGTTCTTAAGTCTGCAACCATTTTTTTTTTTTTGCTGATGATGTTGGGATGCTTGACAATTTCTAGGGCTTCCTTGATGGCACTCTGGTGGTAGCTGTCAATCCTGTCTATGGTCTTGGTTTCATCAAAAGCTATTGTGTTCTGGGTGTTATGAAAATGTTCCATTATGGCTGATTTATCCTAGCAAAATTTCTTCAAATTGATTAATCAACCATTAAGACTGTCTTAATGCTGTTTCTGCGGAGAGTTCTGGCTATTTTTCTGAGGTCCCATAACACAGGGAATAATATAATTAAATAAGGAAGCGGAGTCTCACCATTATCCAGCTCAGAAAAAGGGAATCATAGCTACTCTGATCGATAAGGCTAGCTATGATTCCAATTACTTATGACCGATCAAAAAGCCGACTAAACTGAACAAAGATCAAAGATACTCACGAAAGTCTAATAAAACCTGGATACGCCGACCAAACTATCAAGGAAGAATTTGATAAACAGGAATACCGATAAACTAAAGCCACAGACAAGAAAGAAGACACTGTGAGAAAGCCCATGGCTGTAATTCCCTTACATAACGCAAGGAGCTCACAAAAAATAGCCAGGACTCATAAGAGAAAGTGAATTAAGACAATCTTCTCTACGGAATTCTATAGATTCTTCTTAAACGTAAAGACATCCTTGGAAAACCTGTACTGTACATTTGAAAAAAAGGCAGACAAATAGAAACACGGCACAAGGAACATACATAAGAAACTTTTAACTGATAAATCTGCCATAGCTGAACATTTTCCCAATACCCAGCACACCATAGCTTTTGAAGCAATCAAGGCTGTAATCAGGATTGACAGCTACTATCAGACATTCATCAGGGAAGCCATAGAAATTGCCAAACAACACAATAAATTCAACAAAGAAGATGGTTACAGACTGGGCGAAAATTGTTTTCCAGCTCTCCACAAAATCCCAAGGGAAGGTCAAAGTCTAACGTTCACTGCCGGGGATTCCTGGGACTCAACTGGCAAATCGGAGGACTCGCCCGTAAGAACTCCCGCTCTCCCCGAGTCCTTTCATTCTTCGATAAGCCCTGATGAAGCTCACTGCATGATGAGCGAAAGGAAATTTAGGGATGCTTTTGAGTGAAGGCTTGTAACTAACTAACTAATTTGACTTGAAAGGAACAAAGAAGTACTACAAACTAACAAACTGTCAGGAAAACAATAAAAAGAGAAAATGTTCTAAGAGAGAAAGTAGAAACGAAAAAGATATTTCGGCAATGTTTAGATTTGGGGATACAAACTCAACATATATACATTTATACTGGAGAAATTAGTCAGGGTTTCGTGTTATTTGTATTTATATATATTTTATGTTATGAAATAATAAAGATTAAGCATTAAGATTCGTGATGTATACTATTTGGTCCTCTCCCATCATGCTGTTAGCAACAACCACACGCCTGCTTTTACTCAAGCTACTGTCCTGACCTCTGAGGTGCCATTCCTCAAGAAAAGGCCGATTTCGGAATCTGTGCACATCAATCTCAATCCTACATCCATTAATAAGCGGCAGGACTAAGACAACATTTCCTCGGCTTATTGTAATATTTTCCGTATAATTCAACGGAAAAATTCAGTTAAATAATCCCCGGCGTCTGCCTTTCCAACTTTCCTTTGAAAGCATTAACCCGACCAATGTTACCTACCTTTGAAGTTTGCCGACAAACCACCCCTTTTCGCTGTTTGTCTCTCAGTTTAGTTCTGCACTCTGAAATGTGACCATCTATAGTGAATCTATATAAACAGCATAACCACAAAATGAGTTGAGCTCTCTGAATGGCCCTTAATTCAATTTAGTCCTCCCCTCCCCCTAAACCGATTCAAGCCATTAACTAACTATTTAACGGGAAATTGCCGACAGAGACAAACTATTTCTATAGTTGCCTTTACGACGCTCAATCAGAGCACTGATTTTATCTAATGAATTTCGTTAGGGTTATGATTAACATATTTTTTCAATAATCTTAAAATTAAATATTACAAACTCCAATGTTAAGATTAATTTTGTATGTTAATTTATTCAGAGATTTTACAAATTGTGTTTATTACGCTTATTCCATAACAGAGTAAAAGTTATGTAATAATTGTGTTTTGTGTAAATAAAATGCTATGCTGTTTCTTTAAGTTTTTAATGTTTAAATTTAAATTTATTTATTAAGTTATATTAAATTTATTGAATTTAAATTTTTTAAATCAAGTGTTTAAATGTATACAGCATTAAGAACATATTTATCTTACTACTTTTCTTCTAGTGAAGTTCAAGGGGAGGTTATGCTAGGGGTACAGTCCTGCCAGACCAAATTAGCGGCTTCGCCCGAGGTTTAACATCGGTGATAGGGTGATTGGGGTTGTAGTCCCTGCTGGGGGAGCGAAGGGTCCAATCGCAAGGCTAGCGGGAGGAGAGACCTGGGAGACTGCAGCGAGGCTAGCAGAGGTTGGGGTTGCGCGCGCAGCTAGGACTCACCGAGCCGCTTTCAGCTTGTCTTTGAGAATTCGGAATTTGTACCTATGTCTTGTAATTCATGGCGGCCAAATTCAAGTGTAGATATGTTCTTTTGAACGAGGTGAAGGTAATATCATATGGAGAGTTTTTGACCGTAGAGATTATTAGTAGATGTATTTTTGTTCTTGGTCATAATTGATCCAAAAAAAAACAATTAAAAAAAAGTAAAATTTTTAAGTATCTGCCGACGTTTCGGCTTACATTGTAAGCCATCTTCAGGGCTGTTGAAATACCTGAAATATACGAAATAATTCCTACTTATTTTCCTGGTAATGTCCCTTTTAATCGCTCTCCCTTTGTACTTACACCCTCATACCCCACACCCTTCCACCACCACGTCATCCACCTCAAAAATTTAATTCTTGAACCAGGTGACACGACGTCCTCTCTCGCCTTCATGAATGGTAGGTGTGGTGAAGTTTTCTATACAGTTTTTTTTTTTTTATCACATTACTTTTAGTTATGGCAAATCTATGGAATAATAAGAATAATGCAAATCATTTAATTTTTTTATGTTTTTCTTATGACGTTGTATTTCAACAGCTCTGAAGACGGCTTACGATGTAAGCCGAAACATTGGCTGATAATTGGAAAATACACATTTTTTAATTGTATTTTTTTAATATTTCTTGACACAACTAAAAAAAAAATCTACTAGTAATATATTTATGTTTTAATTTAGCAGAAAGTAATAAATTAAAAAAAAAAAAAAAAAAAAAAGTAATATATCGTTTCGGAGTATAATTACGAAGGGATAGAAAGTGGTTCCGCTATTACTTGGTTGGAAGCAAATGCTGGAATATTGGAAGGAAAATGTATTTTTTTATTATTTATCTCCCTCTTTATTGAGTATTACTTTATTGTACATTATCTTCATGTGTTTTTTTAGCTTTATGAATTTCTGGTATCTTATTCCAATTAATTTAATGTTTAATAATTCATTTGATTAAAGTTATAAAGAATATAAATTAATCTATTTTTTTTCTTTTGAAAGCTATTATTGTCATGTTAAGTTATTTTTTACTTATTATAAGGTCGAAAATTATTTTTCACATTATTATTTTTATATTTTTCTTATATAAAACTAGTATAGTATTTCTTCTTTGAATATAGTTATTTTGTATAGTAGTAATTATTGTTAATTTATTAATTTATACCTAATCAGTTAAAATATTCAGGACTCCCACTGACATTATTTTGCCTGAGTGACTGATTTTTGTTATTTCTGTAATCCATACTTATATTAAATAAAATTATTCATTCATTTAACTCAACTATCTTGTTCTAGAGAGAAGTAATTTCGTCTATTCATTTTTTAATTTTATTCATTTAAAAAAAATATATAAATTCAGTTTGTACATGATTCGTTTTTGAAGGAAGCCGATTCAAAAGTGTGCTTAGACCATGGAAATTGCGAAAGAAAAGGCCTTGCAGTTGCATGTGGAGAATTTACGAAGTTTATTTAAGAAAATTAAATTGGCCGCTAGGTGCCACAGGCGAATGGTGTTCAGGGAAAATAACTTATGATATAAAACAATGGTTCTTTAGTGGAAAAGTTAAGAGAATAATCAGGTAGAAAAATATAATTAATTTTACACAACGATTTGCCAAGTCATCTACAACGGTTAGGACGGCCGAAGGAGAGATTATTGTAAAACCAATGAGAGCAGTGAGAGTCGGCCGACGTATCACATAACTCACACAGGTGCACGGGGTAGTGGAAATAGCACAGCTGTTTGCTTCAAATGCAAAGCGTTTAAAGACTCTAGGTGGGGGGGGGGGGCAAACTAATATTATCTGCAACAAACAAACATTGGAAAAAAATTGAAGAGGTACCCTGATTAGAAGATTAAAATCATAGTTCAACATTGTATTGACCGACTTCGAAAGGCTTTATCGGCTAACATCGCAGCAAAAAAAAAAAATTAAAAAAAAAATTTAAAAAAAAAGGTGAAGCAAGGCATATTAAATAGTGAGGGAGAATGTGAGAAATTAGAAAAGATAGATTTTCTACGTGTTAGTGACCTAACGTATCATTCTGCATGCATTTACATAGTTTTCTTCATGTGTGTTTTTCATGAATTTCACATATTTGTGTAGAACAAAACAAGCTTAGGAGATAGACATATCTTTTTCACCCTGCTTATCACTCACTGCACCAAGATTGTCCAGGAATTAGCAAGGTGGCTGAGTAAAAATGCAATTTAAAGCTCATGTTGCAACTTAGCTTTTGGAAGCTTTCCAAGAGTTGCTGGACAATTTCGGAGTAATTCAATGCTCGTGTATTTTCAAGAAAGCTTTAACAATGTTTTTGGATACCACATCCGTATTCCCCTTCTTCCAAAGAGGGAAATTCATTGAAAACTGGCACGGGGACTTTGGCTGAATGCGATACTGGGCGTATAGCTGACGGTAAACTAGGATACTCTATTTTACATTTGTTTTTCTTGTTATATCTCGATGTTTTTACAATACACAAAAGTATCAATCCCTTGAATGATCTTTAGGCTACCGCCAAATCATAGGTATACCAAATGGAAGCTTAGCACGTGTTCCCTTAGTCCACATCCGTAAACCCTCAACACACTGTTTACCCACTTTATGAGGTGCCCATGCTTTATCTTGATCACCACGTTTCACTTTAAAATAAGCAAAATATGCTTGTCTGACAAATGTACTGATGTTTGTCATTTGACTGGGAATGGTAAAACTGCTACATATATAACAAAACAAATCGGGGCTGTTTTCGCACTTTCGACGTGTAGGAGCAGAGGTAGCCAAAAGGAAACGTCTCAGTTCAAACACACTATGAAGTTCTGTGCACTTCCGTAACGAAATACTAAATACTGCTTACCGACACACAACTTTTCACCACAGTATAACAGACGCAACGAAACAGGCAGGTCTATAACAGCCGTGATAGAAGAATACTAAAAAAAGTTTTGAAACCAGGCATGCCTAATTCTATAGAAAACAGCTAAAAATCTAACTCAAGAGAAATTGAGTTTCAAATTGCTCCCCCAATGTTATTACCGCGATAATCTTTACATCAGTGAATATATGAATAATAGAAAATAATTTTTTTTAGTTTTAAATATATAGTTACATTTAATCTGTCAAAGACTATTTGCTACATGATTAAAAACTAAATAATAAGTTAGGCTGTATTAAGAAGCTATGTGGGTACTTTGAGGTGTTACTCCAAATTGGACTAGACCCTTGAGTTTGAGAAAGGACAGTGGTATGTGATTTCCTGAAAACTGACATGAGATTCTGAAACATTCATATATCACAATAACAGATCCCCTGTCAAGAACTTTGACAGGGCATATGGGTCGTTGTGCCCCATGAAGAACCTTCTTCACCCATTGTTTGTGCTCCGAGCCGAGAAAATGCTTCAAGGAAGTACATCCACTGTTTTATACCATTGACAAATTCATCTGCCACACAGCTTCTCCCCCACCCCTCTCTCGGGTAGTGGTTACCAATTCAGGCGTTCTTCTCTTTTTATTTTCCTCGATTTTATTTAATAATAGTTAAACTCGAACGTTTATGTTTCCACATAAACGTGATTTATGAACATGTTTTGTTTATTTATTTGAGTGCACATTTGCGTTCTATATTGATTAAAGTAAAACTTAAAAATGCAACTCTTTATGTTAAATTTATTCAGTAAAAAACTTATTAGTGTGTCTTATCTATTGAATTTACGAACGAATATTCTTTACTTTATATCTTGTTTAAATCATAAATAAGTTTTTACTTATATATTCAATGACGAAAAGTGTCCAATTTTACAAAAAACATTTTGTTATATTTGTTTAAAATGTTTTATTTAAATTATAATAATTAATTTATTTTCTTGTGTAAGTTGTGTAGGTGTTGGTATTAGGGTGTAAATGAAGGTAAAAATCTAAAGAATATGAAAAGTAATGCGACTTAATAAAGGATATTTATATTGTTATGGATTTTATATACATATTATATCTATGTTAATGANTTAAAACGATAAATGTATTATTTTATAAGTAATAAAAATATTTAATTTTTTACATACATTGTTTTTTAAATTTAAATCGTACAGGGAGCCAGAAAAAGAAAAAAAAAACTACTTACCTACCGGGAAGGTTGAGGTAGTATGATTTGTTTCTGGCTCCCTGTAAGATTTAAATTTTGAATGGAATGTGTGATAGCTTTATCACAATTATCATCATGATTTACAATGTTTTTCTATTTTTCAGGTGTTCATCAATACTGAAAATATTCTGACGATCGTCTGTTTAATGGATTAAACAAGTAAGAAAACTGAAATTAAAAAAATAATTTTTGTATTGTGGAAAATAATTTTAGTTACATTTAATAGTTTTCTATTCTATGGCAGACAATATGAATCCAGTACAAGGTACTATAAAAACTTCTATAATGATTATTGTGATTATAATCACATCATTATATAAGTTATAAAACTTATATAATGATTATTGTGATTATGAATGATTAAGAAATTATTTATAGTAATTTATTTTGCATTAGTTTATTATAGGTTTATTATTCGATTTCGTCATTCCATTATTTCAAACACACTGTGATTATATAAATACACTGATAGCACATATAAAACCAATAATTGAGCGTGTAAAGAGTAATTTGAATCGTACAGGGAACTCCTCGGCTGAGGTACAGAGTTGGTTTTTTTTTTCTAGCTCCCTATACGATTCAAATTAATAATGAAATGTGGGATTACATTACCACAATTATCATCATGATATGATAATAAAAAATGTATTTCTTCAAGTCCATAAACACATAAGCAATAAAGAAAATGTAATAAGGAATTAAACTTTGATCCCAAATATGACCTATGATTCATCTGGACGGTTGTAGGTACTCGAGTTCTGAAGATCCAACTTTGAAGTGATACAGTTTCTTGATACTTGGACTGCAAGAACGTACAGAACTGATAAAACATGCTGATGTTGGAGACCGACGTAATTTGCGGTATTCAAATGTTCACAATCGGAAAAATAAGCCGATCTGTGAAAAGCTTCCGAGAGAATTTCTCCTAGAAGTGTTGTCAGAATTTATTGACTGAAGTTAAACAAAATAATTCTTCATTATTGGAATTAGAGCGGATTACAAAGGAGTATAGAGAGAGATGAAAATTTGTAATCACAATATCTTCGCTTTAGATTGAGTTAACTAACTTTACGAAACATAATATGTGTAAAAGGTAATTTTAAAATGATTATGTTTTCTACTATTTTCAAGATTGATGCTTATTGATAAAGAAATTACTGTCTCTGTAAAGCTTTCTTTACAGGCTGTCTAAATCAAATCTTAGTGGTATTACGTTCATTGTTCTTTTATTTATTTTTTTACATGTTGTAGTAAATTTAACATTTTGCTATTGCTGACAATGTTGTTCAATGGCTGTGAGTGGCATTGACATGCGGGTGAGAACGGCCAGTGCCGCAACTCCGAAATATTGGTCCTAAATTAGATTTTCTTAGATTGCGCAACTCCTTCGTCATGGTCTTTTCCCTTTTAGTCTTTTTCAGAGCCATATCCCCTCTCATTCAATTTCAGCCAAAACTAATCTCACCAAATCCAGTTTGCCTATTTTAAAAGAATTTAGAATCAATTCGGCCATGCCTAGTATACTTGTATTATTGTTATACTAGCCATGACCACATAGATCTCGAGAGTAGGTTACATTAGTGAGGTTAGATATTGATGTGCAGTTGTACAAGAATTAGCTATTGTAAATTATAATCATATCAAAATCGTAAAAAAAAAATAAATAAATAAAAATTAATAAAATAAATAAAAGTGTATTTTCAGCCCTGATGAAGAGAAAACATGTAATCGAAATATTGGCGCAGACTAAATTACTGTACACAATTGTTTGACGGAAATCCTCAATAACCTACAAATTATATATATCTACAAATAAAGACACTCACACACTCGCTCTCTCTCTCTCTAGACTAGGCAAGCACATAATAGTGTAATTTATTTTGTATTGACCATTGGAGATTAGTTGCGGTGGGAATATAATTTTCATGATTATTTAAAATATAAGTACGTAGGCACATCATTATATACGCATAAAATGATTATTTATTGTTCATTTATTTATATTATTATTGTTTTTTTATATATATTCTGTATTTAATTTTATTACTTTGATTTTTTTGTACGTTTATGTTCGTTTTTTTTAATATTGGAAATGGATTAGGATTAAAAAGTGTAAATTATAAGTAGCCTGAAATTGTCAGGAAGAAAGGGTGTACCATCTATGACAATAAGGAACTGATCTAATATCTAAATCTAATATCTCTCTCTCTCTCTCTCTCTCTCTTAATATATATATATAATATTCAATGACGAAAAGT
>KZ807180.1:378733-402212 GCA_000696205.2 Oncopeltus fasciatus | reverse complement strand
ATGAAAAATATTTAAAAATAATTTTAATTTTTTTTATTATTTGTTTTTGTTATAAGTTATTAAGAATTATTTATAACCTGATACATTATATTAATACTACTTACTTACTTTCATTTGTTGATTCTATGCAACTCTTCTCATTCAATATTTGAAGTATTATAATTATCATAATTACAAAACTTACTTCTAATAAAACTAAGCTACGAAATACCTTGCGTCATAATATAATGCTGTAATTATTATTTATCATTAAGTATCATTCAATCTTTTGAGCAAACTGATCTAAAACTAAATTTCTAATTAATATAACTAATTTGGATTTTTTTTTGCTGCATGTTGTTTAAATCTATGCATTGCTATAAATGCTTATCTTGATCTTATCTTCACCGATCCTACTCTCAAGGAGCTATTAAGAAAAGCTAAAAAAGTAGTCCAAAATTATTTTATAATAAAATATTTGTTTATATGAAAGGCGATTAAAGTCTTTGCGATCAGTGGAGTGTCTATATTTTTGGAACAACGCCCTTGAGCCGCGTTTCGCTATTATGAGCTTTTTAAGCAAATCTGGGAGTGGCTTTTGGGACTCAGAAGAGTATTTGGTAAATTTTGGTTTGAGATTAGCCATACAAATGCATTTCAGAAGGTTTATGGTAAAGGAGTGTAGAGCAACATCTAAATCGTCAGAGGTTTTCAGAGATATTCCGAGGTCAAATGACTCTTCTATGAGTGTTCTAAACAAGTTCCAGTCGACTGGACCATTAATGAGGGAGGGCCCAACCTATCTAACGCAGAAACCTTGTTCTACTAACAATTGCCAGGGTACTTGCATTGTGCAAACCATAAGTGAATTAAAATCACGCATCAACCAATCACGCATCGTAACAATATGAAATTCAGATGAATCTTTCTCCCTCTTCTGCCATGCCTCCAACCATTCCCCTTTCTCGATAAAATTTACCGCCTCTGCTCTGTGAAGCTTTCCTCAATAAACGATTTCTTTCTGAAAACATACAAATTCATTTTGATTCCGATACAACTAATGACAGAAACGAAAAATTCATTAGGTCTCTTTCATACGAAAATATCTTCCTCATTAAATAACAATTCCAAACATAACACCATTATACAATGCAATCCGAAACGTTGGCAGATAATTAAGAAAAAACACAAATTTTTAAAATATGTATTTTTTTTGGATCTAACTTAAACGAACTCCAACAAAAAAACATCTAAAATAATATCTACGGTCAAAAAACCTCTCCATTCATAGATTTATCCATCCTTTGAAAGATATCGCTTCCCACTCTAATAAGTAGAACAAACCATATTAGACCTGTATTTCTATATTTTTAATGGCCTGCCAAGACAGATATTCCCAGCTATGAAAATTTTCATTTTTAAATATTAATGAAAAAGAAAAAAAAAATGGGAAAAATTCGCTTTTCTTAAATTCTGGAATATATTTAAGTAACATATGTGTATAAACTCAGTTTTGAACTTAACAAGTATTTAGTTTTTACTATGAAATATTGGTGGGAAATTATAAAATTTATACAATTAAATGCAAGGGAATAGAATTTTTTAATCTAACTGTCTCATCCAGGGCTCGAACCTGGATCTCCTGCTATCCGGGCAAGCGCGTTATAACGGAAAATAAAGTAAAATCTTATACTATTTTTTTTTAGCCGGTTCCTACCGGTAAATGAACATTTCTTTTCTATAGCTACCATTCGTATATTAACATTCACTTTTTGTACGAAATTTAGTGCTCTGTTAGTTTGCAATTGTTGAGAACTAAGTCCACTAGCAAAGAGTTCAATGTTCGAGAGAGAAACGTCACATTCACCACTCACAAATTTCAAGTTGTCAAATTAAAGACGTAAACATAAATTGGTTAATGATATGTTTTGTTGTATTTTATAGCCTATATAGATTGCATATAGTGATTCGTGTGAACCCGTTCTTGTGAGCGGTTGTGATTAAAGTCTATAGTTGTTGGGGGCAAGTTTATTGTTTTGTGTCGCTGTATCATGTGTCTGACTCAAATTGAGCGGGGTGGTTTGTAATGCTTCTAAATTTTATGATTATATAGTGTTTAAAATTTCGTTAATTGATGAAATTAGTTAATGAAAATTCCTACATTAGAATTATGATTAATTATTTTATTCATATCATTTCGTAATAAGGTTTTGTAGAGAGTCAGTTTGTTTTCAATCGTAAGATTGGACTTCTTATTCATGAGTCGTATAGAAATCCATATCGCCGATTGAGTTCTTGCCTTTTAATTTTAGTATGTTCTCCCCATGTAAGTTGTGAGTCAAGGTGGAACCCGAGGTAACGAACGGAATTTGAATATGGTAAAGGAATATTGTTTAATTTCACAATTTCAGGGAAGTCTTTTTTCCGCAGTTGGAAATTAACTTGAACGTATTTTGCTTAATTTATTTTTATTCTTCATTTGCTAAACCATTGTATGATTTTTTCGAAATTATCTTCAAGGCTTTTAGAAGCAGTTTTAGGATCGGTTTGGGAGGATAGGATAGCTTTGCCGTCCGCAAATTGAGCTAAGAAAGTACTTAGATGGGTAGGGATGTCAGCAGTGTACAGGATAAATAGGATAGGTCCAAGCACACTACCTTGAGAAACTCCCGCTTTCACTTGGTAGAAATCGGAGTAATCTAATCCTTGCCGAACCCTAAAGAAACAGTTGGATAAGTAAGACTTAAGGATAAGGTAAATGTTATTATGAAGTATGGATTTCAGTTTAATCAGGAAACCACTGTGCCTTACTCTATGAAATGCTTGGGAAACATCCAAAAAAGCTCCTGGGCAGTACTCTTTGCGCTCAAGGGAAAAGGAAATGTAGTCTACGACGCGAAACACTTGGTGGAGAGTAGAATGCTTACGTCGGAAGCCAAACTGATGATTTTGGAGGATATTGAAGGAAAGAGACTTATAGGACGGTAGGATGAAGGATTATGTGGTAGTTTTCCAGGTTTGGGAAATAATGTTATGTCGGAATATTTCCAGAGAAAGGGGAAGTGTTTAGTTCGGAGTATGCAATTATAGATGTAGNATAAACAAATATTTTTGTATGTGTACTATAAATTATAATAATAAATGTGTGTTTTAAAATAGTCTAGAGTCATTGTGTGTTATCTTCAATAATAATTCGAATTTATTTTTAAAATAAAAATTATTTTACAAAAAAATATAAGTTTATCATATTTTTCAAATGACTATTGTTGTATGGTGTATTGGTACCGGTTGAAAATCAAAACTTAGAAAATTAATATTAATGGTAATGTCTTATTGTTTTTTTTTGCAACCTACCCGCTTACAATAGGTTTATTTCCGCATAAAGTTGTTTGTTCACTAACAGTTTAAACTGCTACCTACATTAATATGGTCAACGTGTGAAATAGCAGATTTAATTAGTATTTGATGAGGAATCCCCAAGTTATATGGCCATGTAAGAGGACCTTCAGCTATTTCCAGAGGGACAAGGGCAATATTCCAAGCACGTGAAGGAATCCGGAATCAATCTCGTGTCAGCTGGCTACACCTCACATACCACTAAATTCCATAGATATACAAAGAAATCTATATTTTTTAAATATATAGATTTATGATTTGCCCTACGAATGTATACTAAAAAAAAGAAAAGACTCTTTTCACTTCTCACTGACGTAGGGCGAGAAGTCTCTTCGAAAATTTTTCTCTTTGTAATTTTTTCTTTTTGAATATTGATCGCCCTCTTTATCCCACCTGTTCTTTTATATATATCGTAGCCGCGAGTGTTCCATTTTTCATGACATGATGTGCTGAAGGAGTATATGCTGACGTCATGGCTTCTTACTGAATCCCGTCAGAGCGAATTGTCTGCAGTCCATCATTCATCTAGGCCGAGGGAAGTGGTCGATCATGAACGAGAAATCACATCTCGCTGGGAGTCTTCTAAAGAATCCACTATCATCTTAACTGGCAGGAAACTGGCACTTGATGTCTGATAGGTGCATGGCCTTCAATCCTTCGTCCTAAACTGCATTCTAAGCAAATCAAGCTATTCACGCTTGCATCATGACGTCACTACTGACTTCTTTTTATAGACCTCCTCCCACCCAACCTACTTAAGAGAAATTTAAAAAATGGAACACTGATTTATGTATGTATTTATATATTTCTCTATAAGCACTATAAAGTATGCGATCGATAAATCACACACCATACATACATATGTATATANGCTATTAAAAAAAAAATACAAAAAAGAAAAGAAAAAAAAACTTAGTGTGTACTTCGCTTGGTGGACAAGCTGCCCAATGGCAGTACTCCTAAGTCACTATTTACAATATTTACAATTTTTTGTTTAGTTAATTATTATTATTATTATTATTATTATGAAGTGTTGGCAATGAGAAGGTTACGCGGTCATTTCCTATTCAGGCGGCGTGGTTGGTTATTAGGATGGGTAATACTGGATAGAGTTTGAGCTAAAGGATTGGGATGCAAAGGAAAGCTTCCCAGGAAAGATTGTTGCTAAAGGAAAGGGCAGAGTGGAATTTATTAAAACGGGTTGTGATAACTTCTTTTACAAACGGGATTTCAAGGTCATTGTGGAGTAAGGAGTTTGCAACGTAATAGGGTGCGTCAACTATGATACTTAGGATTTTGGATTGGAAGGACTGTATTCTTTGGATGTTGGATAGTTCAGCAGTTCCCCACAGTTCGACTCCATTCGTCCAGTTAGGTCTCAGTAACGTATATAAATGGTAAGTTTGTTGGTCACAGTTAAGGTCGACTTGCGGTTTAACAGCTTGTAAAGTTGTCCAAATTTTCTATTTAGTTCCCGTCTTTTGATTTATGTGTGTGCGTTCCATGTTAGACGGGAGTCAAGATGAAAGCCTAGGTACCTGACGCAATCGGAAGTTGGGATAGGGATGTCGTTAAAGTAAATTCTGCCAGGTTGTTTCATCCTTAGTGTGAACGTGACATGACAGCATTTTCTTTCGTTGACCTTAATGCGCCAGCGCTGGCACCAACGCTGCATGTCTATAAGATGCCTTTGGAGATTTTGCCTGGCAGTAAGTTAGTCAGCATCGATAGAAAGGATTTCGTGGTCATCAGCAAAGGTTGTGTGTTAGGATGTGATAGGATAATAGTCGGAGTAATCTAATCCTTGTCGGGCCCCAAAGAATCGATCGGTTTATGTAGGAACTAAGGATAAGGTAAAGGGTGTTCGGGAGGATGGATTTTAATTTTAACAACAGTCCGCAATGCCATACCCTGTCAAATGCTTGCGACACATCTGGGAAGGCACCAACGCAGTACTGCTTGTTCTCGAGAGAGGACGATATTTATAGGTTTATATATTATAGGTTTTGGAAGTATTTGGGGATCGTCCAGGAATGGTATTAGTCTTTTAAGAAGAATCCTCCCAAATACTTTTGAAAGGAGGGGAAGGAAGCCTATTGAGCGATAAGAAGAAGGACTACTTGGGGGTTTACCAGGCTTTGGGAAGAGGATTACAGTGGATAACTTCCGCAGGTGAGGAAAGTTACAGCCTTTTTGGGAAAGTGGTTTAGAATTTGGGCTGTAATATCGTACCCGGGAGACGGATACGAGAGAAGAATATATTTGACCTCAGAGGGGGTGACGGCTTTAGGAGGTGGAGACAGAGGAAGAGGGGAATCAAGGAATTCTTCTACCTCCGTGCTCTTAGAATGGTTTTCGAGAAACTTATAAGAAATAGAAAATTGTTTAATGTATTACTGCGTTTTTTACATTATTGAAGAAAAAAAAATCACATTATTAACTAGTAGCATCATACTCTTAAGGGTAAATACTCATATTCTAATTGAGAGAGAGAGAGAGAGAGAGAGAGAGAGAGAGAGAGAGAGAGAGAGAGAGAGAGAGAGAGAGAGAGAGAGAGAGACAAAAAAAATCTAATAAAGATTAAAAATATTTTTTTAATTTTTTTTTATTTTTTATTCTATGGCGAATGAACTACTTTTGCTTTAATACTAGTGAAAAATGAGAGTTCCTGTAGTGGATAGTAGGGGAGGGGAGAAGATGAAGTCAGGGGAGGGAGAAGGACACCCAACCCGGATATGTACCAGTGTCACTGTTTTGTCAGCCCCTTCTTCATTAGAACCACATGGTTCGCAGGCTTTAGTAAGTTCTCCAGGCCTCGGGCTGAGACGTTGTCTCTCTCCGACTCTTGAGAGACTGCAGCCAACCGACCCAGAACGAGACTTCTAGTTCAAATGTCGAAGGTGCTCTCCACTTTCCAGCTATCTTCGAGACACTATATGGCTTTTTGTATCAGCTATTAGTTTTCTAAGTCGATTTTAAATATTTCTACTTCTTTTATATTCTGATGTATTACTGCCAGATGGACTTACCTATATATATGTATATATATATATATATATATATATATATATNTGTATTGAATATTTAGTCACTTCTAGGGGCCTTTCCAGCCTTCTTAACTGCTTGAAGAATTCATTGCACTCATTGGCTTTCACTCCTAATCAAGATTTATTCACCTTGTGACCTGGACTGCACACCTAACCTTCTTTACCTTCGTTTGTGAAGAATGCTTTGCTTCTCTTTTAGAAATTAAACTTTTGTCTTCCGCCTTCATAATCTTAAATCTTCATCTTATTTGGAGCCAGCCAATGAATCTAAAGCACGAATCTGTTGAGTTTAATGCTAACCGCTGATATCGTTGCATTTGCTGTCGTTCATATTTTTCTACTGTGCACAATTACTGTGTTTATGAGTGGCAGATATACATCTTCAACCTGAGACCTTTAGTGATCGCTCTCGACTCAAGTATATAAGATATTAAGAAGTGGGACTAGGGGCAGAATTTCTTTGAAAGACATCACTACAATATGTATGAGACAAGTTACCAAAGAAATTGAAGTAATCTTCATCAAAGAAATTCCTTAATTCCTTGCAAACCTTTGGAATCTGTTCCTCGGTGTAAGACACCGGATGTAAGTCCCTTTATAGCGTCCTTCTGAGTGCGGAGTCACTTTTTTTTCTTTCTTCTTAAGGCTTGTGGACCAATTGGTCGTAACCACTTTGTGTCATTGTTGCGTCGTCTTATGTTTCAGCAATTAATGCGTTCTCCCTTGTTTCGCTATACTCTCATGACTTTCCCCAAGCCAAGGTTGAATAGCTTAGGTGAGAGTTCTTGTGGAATTCGAATGTCACAAAAGTACAGAAAAGACAAACATATCAAAGTCTTCTGTATTTCATGTGTAAAATATGATATATATGCTTAATATGTTTTAATTCCAGTCCTTTCAATCCAAAACTCTGAGAATAATTACAAATGCTCCCTATTAAGTTTCCAATTTATCCCTTCACCACGATCTTAATATCTTTTGTACAAGACTTTCTTTCTTCCCGCTTCACCCTTTTCCACAGAGTACTACCATTCCATCTTAATCCACTAGCACAGACCTTGTCTTCCAACTCCATCCACTACAACCCTCCCCGTCGACTCAAACGAAGATAGCCCCGTGACCTCCTGGGGACATAATCTGTAAATAATTTGAGAGTGGTGTCATTGGTCACCTTCTCTCCTCATGTGATTGAATTTGAAAGTATTTTTTTTTTTAATTCATTGTTGTAATCAAATTACAAAATGTTTTAATTTAACAGAATTTAATAAATAAATAAAAGTTTAATAATGCAAAAAAAAAATTTTTAATGGTCATACCTCACTAAAGGTGTGTAGAACTAAATTAAAAACTTGTTGAAATATTTAAACAATTTATAAAATAAATAAAATTATTGCCTTTGGTAGAAGTTGATTCGATACTCACTGATGTATTCATATTTACTTCTAATATCAGAAGTTGAAAAAAAAAAAATCAATACATTTTTGGAACCTGCTCCCAGGCGTTGCCAAGAAGTGAGTATTTTGGATTTGTAAGGAAACAAGTTACTTATCACCTGGTTTTTCACAGAGTCGAAGAATATACATCTGATCGCTCTTCCCAGGCCATCATTTGTTATGTTCTTTAATATTTATCTTAGTTTTATTAAGCCATTCTTTAACTGCTTATAGTTGTTTTTCATATTTGCATCATTACTGTTTGCTTTTTTTTTTAATATAGATTATATTATTATTGTTTTATTTTTATTTGAATAATATGGAAGTCAAATTATTGTCCTAATGGAAATAAAAATCTCGTCCTACTTCCTCCTACTTAAAATTCATGTTTCTAAGTATATTGGTAAAATAAATAAAAAAAGGTTATCGGCGAGGAGTCACCAACACTTGTGGAACTATTGGAGGGAGGAAGCTCCTACCAACCCTCATGTCCAGTTTGGGCCAGCAATCCACAAGCACTTGCTTCCAATATTTGTTCCACTAGAATTGACCAGGGATGATTAGAAGTTGGTCCCATAGTCCATTTTCAATAGTTTCTCCCGCCAAGATTTATTTTAAGTATTTAATTATTATTTATACCATATTTCTCTTGAATTATGCAATAAAAAGAAAAAAAATTCTTCCATTTGTTTTATATCGTTTTATAAGAAGTTCTTATCGATTGGTAAATACATTTAATTATAAATTATTCTTTTAACATGAATGTGTATGGCATGTAGACTAGTTTCAAAAGATTTTATTATTGTATTTATCACTTTTTAATGAAATGTTATTAGATACAAAAAGAAAAAATGAGAAGCAAGGCATCTTTTACTCAGCTGACTTAGTTAAATCTCTGAAGTGTATAAATATATTATAACTTTATATAATTTTATGGGGGAATAGTTGAACTTATCATTGTAAATTTGTATTATATTTATCTTCAAAAACATACACCTGTAATATTAAACATAATTCATATTATATACATATACACATATAATAACTCCTTATCCATGCCTGGTCTCCCGTGGCCAATATGAAGCCTTGGAGCTGGAGACTACTCCTACTGCTCTTGCTTGGCCTCACCCAATGTCAAAGGCCTCGTCTTGGAAAGCCTAAGCTGGACCTAAGAGTGGCACTTGCTTAAGATGGGAAATCGGCCTTTCTCCCATTCAACCTCATCCCTTCCCCCAAACATCATTATTATTTTTCTACTCGAGAACTATTACTATTATTATAGCTGGTGAAAATAAATTGAAAAATAAAATCAAGAATCAAGAAAGTTCTCATTCTAAATTAAAACTTATTGTTAACGGCATTATTTGAATGTGAGAGACTGGCCGTATGTTAAGACTGGAAATTATTATGTGGTACTACTTTCCAACAAAATAATTGTGGCAATAAATAAAATAAATAATTAATAATAAATAAAAGTATTTAAACTTGCTCTTTAATTATTTTCTCTGTCCTTGATGTGTAGTCCTTTATTTTAGCCTTGAGCACTTTTCTAAGTCTAGCTTTCAGATTTTTATTTTCTTTTTGGATGTCGGCATTGTACTTGCCAATGGCGTAAAGGGCTTTCGTCACTTCTTCTGAATTACAATCCCCTCCTTCGTGGAGCAATCTGTAAATGAAAAGTGAGCTAGAATGATCAGTCACTCTCCGAGAAATTTTGAAGTATATTATGTAGTTTTTCAATCTCTATATAAATGACATATTATTTTTATTCTCCAGTTACTTAAAACAAATAATAAAAAAGTAGAATTGATCCTAAATTAAACCTGAAAAATTCGGTTCATATACCTGAATTTAACTCGAGAAGAGATAAAATTTTAACATAACGATACTATTTTTATGACTTATTTTCGGTTATTTAATTATATTTTGGCGGTATGACCATATACTCTTAAGCACATTAGAGAAAATGAATAACAAATTAATTTAACGCTTACCTTCATAACTATTTCTATATGAAATACCTATTCTAAGTTGAAAGTGAAAAACAACATTACATGAATACCCCACTATGGTAATTACAAAAAACAAGGTAGTCTGTTATAGTGACCTATAGTGTACTTGAAAGCTTAAGACTTTCCAAATCTTGTGATGCCACTTCTTATAGCGTTCCATACAGTTCTGGCTAAAGTACCCATATTTCACTAAATCCTCCACTGAGGAGTGATGTTTCTAGAAGATTCGAGCCTGTTTGTCTTAAATACATTCCGGTATATGGCTCTTTGATTTTGAATTCAATTAAATGTTCTGTCATCGTACAACTTTTAAAACGTCTAATGGCCTTTCGTCCTTCTTGACTGGCTTGTTTCCAGGCATCATTGAAACAAGGTTCAAGGCCGCATTTAGGTTCTTTTGCCGACGTCGGGCTAGCAGCAATTATTCATCATTATGATTTTCAGGATAAACTTCAGATTATCTTTATAATTAAGCAAACAGCTTCCAATTCGCTTTGCTAATGAACCGTTTCGTTATCTTTTATTGTTATAATTCAATGTAAATAAATTTACTTTATTAGGGATTGGTCACTGCCTTGTGTATCAAACAGTGGAAGCCAGTTTATATATGTGTAAAAAGTGATCAATGATGCGATTGTAGTAGTTAAGCATAACCGGTTTAGGGATTTTTCTATGTTATTTAGATCTTATTTTTGAAGTTGTAGGTCTAGTGGTAAATAAAGGTTGCATACAGTGAAGCTGAGATGGATGTGCTTATATATACGGTTGATTGTTAATTTAAATATTAAATTTAAGTGCTATCTAAACTTTAAAGTTGATATTTTTTAAATGCTTGAGAATGAAATAAAAAGAATGTGGAAAATATAAATAAATATTTAATAGTGTTTTAAAAAGTCTTTGAAAACTATTAGTTCCTAATGAGTTCTTTTTAATTTGAATGTTATTTAAATTATTGATGTCGCTTATTAATTTTTAAAATTCTTCATTTTTAATTTTTTTTTATTTTTTATTCTATGGCGAATGAACTACTTTTGCTTTAATACTAGTGAAAAATGAGAGTTCCTGTAGTGGATAGTAGGGGAGGGGAGAAGATGAAGTCAGGGGAGGGAGAAGGACACCCAACCCGGATATGTACCAGTGTCACTGTTTTGTCAGCCCCTTCTTCATTAGAACCACATGGTTCGCAGGCTTTAGTAAGTTCTCCAGGCCTCGGGCTGAGACGTTGTCTCTCTCCGACTCTTGAGAGACTGCAGCCAACCGACCCAGAACGAGACTTCTAGTTCAAATGTCGAAGGTGCTCTCCACTTTCCAGCTATCTTCGAGACACTATATGGCTTTTTGTATCAGCTATTAGTTTTCTAAGTCGATTTTAAATATTTCTACTTCTTTTATATTCTGATGTATTACTGCCAGATGGACTTACCTATATATATGTATATATATATATATATATATATATATATATGTGTGTGTGTGTGTGTGTTTGTGTGTGTCTGATTACTTTTATGATAACAAGGAATCGACAACTGAAAAGGAACCTTTTTGGGTAGTATGAAATGATGGGGCTGCATTGGTAATATTTTTTCTAACCTGAATTTATGATATAGGTACTAAGAGTTCCATGTTATATATTGAATTATATTGGGGCGTTTGGATAATTTTTTTTTTTCATGACCACTTAGAATTTTTTCCAAAGTCCACTAAAGTCTATATCAGGATTTTTATATTGAGACAAGAAATTCTACACTTCTTCAGGTATTGTGGAGGGAATGAAAACTTTATGGGTTAAATGGAAGATGATAACTTTCTATTAAAATATTAATTCTATTAGAAATGAATACAAGCTGACGTTACGTTGGTGGAGTATGTCTGAACTTGTATTCTATAAGTTTTTCGTGAAACATATGTATATAATATTGTTTTAGTATTAATTTAGTAATTATTTTAAACCTCCATTATAAATAAAATTGAGTCAAAAAGAGAGAAGCTAACTGCAAATTGTACTCCTTTTACAAGAAATCATGGCTTTGGGCAAGCTTTTATTTCGCTTTTATTTTAACAACTTATACCTAACAACTATACCTTACAACCTAACAACTATAACTTACAACCTAATAAATTATTACTTATTCTTAACAACTTATACCTAACAACTTATACCTAACAACTTATATCTTACAACCTAACAACTTATAAGTAGCAATAAGAGCCGTTGAAATATATTACAGATTATTAAATTTGTAATTAAAAGGTTTACAACCCCATTATTATTCGTACTTTCTTATTTTAGCCAATACATGTTTTTGGCGTAAGCTAAGCTCCCTGGCCGTGGTCGCCAAGTCTTCTGTGAGGTCTTCATGAAACAAAGCTAGAGCTGGCCACTGAATTGATTGACAACTAAGTGAACGTTAATAGAGTGAGTTATCGTTAATAGATTCCATCGTTTTCTGAATAAAACCCACTTTTTTTTAACAAAAGCTAAACGTAGATTTAGTAAATTGCTGCCGGAGGTCGAGGGGATTAGGGTGGGGAACTGGAGATATACCTTCACAGGATCTAGAACTTTCCAAACACTGATTGATGCCGGCTTCACCTGGCAATTCTTCTGCTTTCACTTCTTCTGACCTAAACATTACCTACCTTCAGTAACAGTAGTGTTACCTTTCTCTCATTTATTCGATATTAAATCTTTTATCAGCTAAAAATTTGATGATGAAAGTTATAATATATACAAGATAAAAAAAANTTTATCCTGAAGGGGGATAGATTATTATTATTAAAATTTTTATAATTATTAAAACATTTTTTTTAAAATACTTTTGAAGATACGAATACGTGACGAAATGCAATTTTTAAAGTAAAAAACATTTTTCTTTAATATCATTCAGATTAATTTTCATGAATAATAAAAATAGCAATATGACTGGAGACTGGAAAGAAAGAAAAAAAGAAGAGATTAAAGTTGTGATGAATAGATCATAATTTCTCCCGATTTAAAATTAAACTGATTCCTAAGAGAGTGTTGTCTGAAAGAATGTGCTAGGAGGAAGAAAGATAAAGAATATACATTAGAAGGATTCAAGCGTATCTCTTAAAAGAGGAAATAATGTTTTGCAAACTTAAAGAGAAAAAGAGTTTTAAATTAATTTTGGAAAACTGTCCTTTTTCTCTGTTGTGCAGGACACCCTCTAGTTCTGCGGATCAGTGGGTGTCCGATGACCTCGGTCAAAAGCAGACGGAGCTGAAGAATGGCGTCAGAAGGTGTCGCTCAGCCCCTTGGCCATGTACCCCCATAAATCAATGTAAATTGGACGTCTGCTGAGGTAATCCAAGAGACTCGGATACGGGGGCTTCTGTGTTATTCATGACTGGAGAGGTGCGGTCAGGGTGTCTTGGCCTACTCCCCGAGCGAGAAGGGGGACGAATCGATGTATTAAATTTAGTGCTTCCTCGGGCTAGCTCATTTCTCAGCTCTTAGATAAGTTCTATCTGCTGGGCCATGGCTTACTAATGTCTGCAAAATCATACAGATCTTTCCAGAAAGTAAAAAAAAAAAAAAAAGGGAAAGGCATGGAAAGAGAAGGAATAAAAAAAAATTAAATACATTATTTCCCAATTAAACTATATGAAAACGTGAAAAATTGTGTCAAATTATATCATGTAACAACTCAATAACGCCGACGTAGTAAATTCCTTTAATTATTGACATGATTGATAAATAAGAAAATAATTACTGATTTTATAAGCAAGTGAAGGGAGGTTGGATAAAAAAGGCCTATATATTCAATAAAATGTGTTTATATTCATATCATGTTATGGCATTCAATAATAAACTTATTATGCTATTTCTTCATAATAGCTGGCAGGTTTTCAGTCAAAGATGGATTATATAATTGAGAAGTCGTTCAGTAACCTCCACAATTCATACATATATTTTTTCTTCGACCAATTTGGTTCGACAAAGTTAGAGCACTGCAGATGAGGCATTAGCCTCGAAAGCGCTCTGCGTTAAGAAAAAGTCTTTGAATAGGCTGTGGACGTTATTGACTAAGTTCTCCCTTATTCCACCCACCTTTAAACTTATGTTATTTACTTATAATTAATAATGTTTTAATTTTTTCTTCTCAACATTGTTATAAATTGCTCGACATTGTTGATAAAAAAAATATTCAACGTTTGTCAAATAAAGGCCAAATAGCTAAATTAATTTCTCCATATAAGAAATTTCAAGATGAAAAAGGACGAACTCAAATACTCAAATATAAACCCATGCTAAATTAAAAATAATTAACATAGTTTATGTCTTTGCTTAAACCTCCAATTTTTTCGAAACTTTTATCAAAATAAATGATACCATCGGGCACTAAGTGTTTGCCCACAATTTGCACAAGTAGGAGTAGCGTCTAGACTTGTTTGAGAAGGAAGTGTGTGACCGCCTGCGCTTTTGGTGACAGGGTTTCTTGAAATAATCCATCTAAAGACATTTGGCACGCTGCATGGCCCATCGCGTTCTCCTCGATGAAAGAAACGCATGACGACCTCAAAAAGATGGCAAATATTAAAAATCTCTTTTCCACTTTAGAAATATTATAATTCAATGGCACGTGATGGCGTTTATTAAATTTTTCCCATGGCCAACCAATTATCTTGGTTACTCTATCAACCTGATTATTGATACTATTGAACAAAAATAAACTTATGAACAACTTGTTGCTCTATAGTACTTATTGCTATGTAAGCTTAGTACTTACAAGGTGCCATGAGGTATTGGATAGTTCGGAAACTTAACAGCTGTTTTGATATCAGATCAGATGCTATAATGATACTATTGTTATGAGTGAATTTTTTTAAAAGAGATTGTATCTAATTGTAAATATTTGTTATTTTAAGAAAGTGAATAATATAAGTAGCCATAATGATATGTGCCATCATGCTTACTGCCAAAATTTTATAACCGAGAGGCTGTTAATTCTTCAGGCAGATTCTTAAATGCAGAAACGTGACAGGAAGTGAGTGTATATTGTTTTTGACTCCGAATGCTCTGAAAATAAAACTTTGTATGAGTGTGTGTTTCTGACTCGAAATTGCAAGCGTTGAGTGTGTCTGTGTTTCTTCAAAGGACTAAAATGTATGTCTTCTTGTATTAATTTTAATATCAAACTTACATTCTTTGTTAACTGCTATCCTTGCACTTCACGTTTGAGATAATTCCACAAGAATATAGCGATCAAGGTCGTACATATTATTTTTTTTTTCAATATTTATTTTGGTATGACGTACTAAAATCTTATAGATTACATAAATAGATAAATTAAATATAAGTATTCAATGAGAGAATAACTAATATTGTTTTACTGTCATTGATTAAGTTTGGTATTGCACAATATTTAATGTAATAGTGGAATTATTAATACAACCCGAACACAACAAGAATCTGGACTAATAAAAACAGATTCACATAAAGAAAAGCCACAAAAGAGCTTTGCATTTAGTATGTATAACTATGTTTAGTACAGACTTTTCTTTTCTTTGAAATAGGACAATATAGTCTAAAAAGAAAAAAATAATCGATTACCATTCTGTTAAACATCAAAAATGTACAAAAGAAAAAATTTATATGAGCTTAAGTCCTATATTTGTTTTTTAAATAAAAATATGTCCCAATTAAGAAAACTTTAATCACTGATTAATGCTCTTTAACTTATAATGAGTGGTTGCTGATATAATTTAGTGATGGACGATTGCAGGAGAACGAAAATGGTTATATCAGTTTTTGACAAATCTGAAAAAAATTGGCCGTTTTTAAAATTTGTATTTTTTGGATCTACCTTGACCGAACCCCAACAAAATGACGTCTAATAATAATATCTACGGTAAAAAAACAACTCTCCAATGAAATATTTGGATATCTGATTGATAACAATAAAAATATTTTCCCACCACCTTCTCCAGAGAGAAGTGGTACTAAGGGTACTAAGGCCTGACTAAGGATCGGATATATAAGACTTACTCATGGCTATATAATGGCAAGGATAACCCACCCTTTTGTGAGGTCTGTGTGCAACTTCTTAGGATCAAACATATATTTACAGAGTGCCTAAAATATAAAGAACCATAGAAAAAATATAACTATCATACCTTCTATTATCTTCATTGGTGATAATAACCCTTTAGATTATTTACCGATAAAATATAACTTAAATGGGACGAAATTCTATTGGATGACGATAAAGTCATCGACTCTGTAATGAACTTTCTGAAAGAGGGCAATCTATTAAATATTATCTATATGTATTTTCAGTATAACGTTCCTTTTCCATTCTCTCTTGATTTCTATTGTTCTTATAACTTTCATAGTTTACTAGTACAAATAAATTACTATCCACATAATAACTATTTGCATTAACAATACATTTTACCTCACCAGAACCTATAGGCAAGAAATTCTTCTTCTTCTTCTTTAAAATATCTTCCCGCTTCTTTCAAGTATCACCCTGGCATCAATGACCAAAGGTTGACTAGCTATTAAAAACAACAACAAAAAAACAAAGCAAAAGGAAAGTAGAAAACGAAAAAAATGTTGCTGAAGCACTTTGTCTTCGAAAGTCTGGGCAGAGTGAGAAGTTGGGGGATTTAGGTTAGGTCATGTTGCTTTTGTTTGTTGTTTGGTGGCGCTGTGCAATCAGCTCTCACTGCGGGAAAGCGAGCAATTAATGGGAAGGGTACTACACCCCGAGACCACAAAGCAGACGGCTGACTCAGCCAGGCCCTTCTACACACATCCACTTAAATATGCACACTCAAATTATTATATTAGATTGTGCAAGGTAACATGGATACCTTTGTGTTCGTTCTCTCCTATAATCTCGTTCATGAAACCCATAGAAACTAATATTCAGTGACTATGGGAACCAATATTAATTTTCGCTTCACTTATATTCAACTTATAACATAATTATTTTAACCCATGCTAAATTAAAAATAATTAACATAGTTTATGTCTTTGCTTAAACCTCCAATTTTTTCGAAACTTTTATCAAAATAAATGATACCTGACGGACCGATATAGTTTCAATGCATATTTTCATTGGTTGATCTCATCCTTTTGAAGTCAATAAAACACACTTAGGGCAACTTCAGTTCTAAGTGAATTAAAAAAATAAATAATGAAATTAACAAAAAGAAAAAAAAAACCCATAATTACCTTCTCTAATTACCTTCTATTAATTTCACATGTATCAGAGTAAACAGTCAAAAATATTTGAACATTTAGAATATGTAAAGTATTTTGAATGAATCAATTGTTGTACCTGGATCTTTTTATTCAATTAAAATTTTTTAAAAACTAGAATAATGGAATTTTCTCCTAATATTCAAGTAAAACAATTATATTTTTCTAAAATCAATTTATGATTCCCAACAATATTTAGTTTTATTTGAATTATCTATTCTATATAACCCAATATTGTCACTTCCCCACCCTAAAACTTTGATGTTTCAAAACCTGAAATTACTAATTATATGAAAAACCATTCACGTAATAAAACTTTAAAGTCATATAAATGAAAAATATAGCTTTAAGGCAAATTTTTTTATCTAAATTTTAAATAACTTTTGGCCCATAATCAGGGATGTTGAGCCTGTGGGCCCAAAGGTCTTTTAAAGAAAGCCAATAAAAAATGTCTTTTGATGCTATATTTGTCTGCTTTATAATCTTCAAGCATGATATCTTAGGCTTTGTAAAACCCAATATACTGGGCGTAAATAAAAGACGATCAGTAAATGAATGTGTGACCTAGCTCGATAACAGAAAACTCAAACTTTTTAAAAATATTGCATTTGTTGTGGTATTTAATCCCACATTAATTTTATACAATAAATGCAAGGGAATAGAATAAAAAATCTAAACTGTCTCAGCCGGGACCCTTGCATTTATTGTATAAAATTAATGTGGGATTAAATACCACAACAAATGCAATATTTATAAAAATAAATGAAAGATAAAAAAAAGGAGTCTAATAAATAGCTGACAATAGTAGCTCATTCGAGCATAAGACGATATATTTCGTCCTACTCGGGGGTTTAGACTCCCAGTAGAGTGCGGGGAATTTAATAAATTATCTGGCTAGCTTCGGTGGTGTAAATGGTAACTGCCAGCCCGGCAAGCAGGAGATCCGAGTTCGTGTCCCGGCTGAGACAGTAAGATTTTTATATTCTATTCCCTTGCGTTTATTGTATCAACCTTTTTCTTTTTAATATTCCCTAACTTTCTAAATAGAAAAAAAAGATAATTCAGTACCATGTTGCAAAAATACATGTAGCTAGTGGGATCTGATTCTGAAAGATCTTCAATTGCTGCATACAACAGCAAAATTGTTGCTCTTAGGGAGTATTTGTGGGGAGAACTGCTGCGGAAAAGTCAGGTAACCAGAGTTACAGCACAGAGAGAGTTAGCTGTCTGACTTTTCGGCAGCAGTTCTCCCCACAAATACCAGGCTTCGCGATGGTAACACAATTCAGCTCCTGGAATTATGCCCAAGGACTAACTAAACACTTTTCCTCACTAGTGCCCCAACGACATTATATTTAATATATATATATANGGCGAAATTCCCAAAATATTATTTATTTAAAAATTATATTGTCTAAACTATATTTATATTTTAAAACTGTTATTAGCAATTACGAATTCCTCCAATACCGAACATACCCTAGCTCTAAGATTTCCTACAATCACTTTCAATGAGTAGCTTGTCTGGTACAGAATTATAGCTTCAATTATTAATCAAAGTAAATATGTTTATATTATATTTCCGGTAGTTAAATAAAATTTATACATGGTAACGTAACAGGTGACGGATTGCATTGATTAACGGTATTCTAAAATATGAAAAATGCTAAAATGAAGTCTATCCTTTTAAGAAAGAGAGTTTATTACATCTTGATCACACCATAAATACTCAGAGTTTTTATTTGTTTCTATTGTATAATTTATTTAGTTATTTATTTATTTTCTGCCCACCATTAACGAAATCTACTTGCATGGGCAAACTACTACGTTTTTATTGTCCAAACGTGCTCTGCTATCACTCTTCGCTACTCTTTGAGGTGTTTACTTTTTTCACCATAAACGTATTTAATTGAATAAAATTTAACTGAATTTATCCTGAAGGGGGATAGATTATTATTATTAAAATTTTTATAATTATTAAAACATTTTTTTTAAAATACTTTTGAAGATACGAATACGTGACGAAATGCAATTTTTAAAGTAAAAAACATTTTTCTTTAATATCATTCAGATTAATTTTCATGAATAATAAAAATAGCAATATGACTGGAGACTGGAAAGAAAGAAAAAAAGAAGAGATTAAAGTNTTTCCGCTGTTCGAAAGGCGTCCCGTAAATAACATATACAAGTTATTTTCAACAATGTTTTCAGCTGTTCGAAAGGCGTCCCGTAAATAACATATACAAGTTATTTTCAACAATGTTTTCAGCTGTTCGAAAGGCGTCCCGTAAATAACATATACAAGTTATTTTCAACAATGTTTTCAGCTGTTCGAAAGGCGTCCCGTAAATAACATATACAAGTTATTTTCAACAATGTTTTCAGCTGTTCGAAAGGCGTCCCGTAAATAACATATACAAGTTATTTTCAACAATGTTTTCAGCTGTTCGAAAGGCGTCCCGTAAATAACATATACAAGTTATTTTCAACAATGTTTTCAGCTGTTCGAAAGGCGTCCCGTAAATAACATATACAAGTTATTTTCAACAATGTTTTCAGCTGTTCGAAAGGCGTCCCGTAAATAACATATACAAGTTATTTTCAACAATGTTTTCAGCTGTTCGAAAGGCGTCCCGTAAATAACATATACAAGTTATTTTCAACAATGTTTTCAGCTGTTCGAAAGGCGTCCCGTAAATAACATATACAAGTTATTTTCAACAATGTTTTCAGCTGTTCGAAAGGCGTCCCGTAAATAACATATACAAGTTATTTTCAACAATGTTTTCAGCTGTTCGAAAGGCGTCCCGTAAATAACATATACAAGTTATTTTCAACAATGTTTTCAGCTGTTCGAAAGGCGTCCCGTAAATAACATATACAAGTTATTTTCAACAATGTTTTCAGCTGTTCGAAAGGCGTCCCGTAAATAACATATACAAGTTATTTTCAACAATGTTTTCAGCTGTTCGAAAGGCGTCCCGTAAATAACATATACAAGTTATTTTCAACAATGTTTTCAGCTGTTCGAAAGGCGTCCCGTAAATAACATATACAAGTTATTTTCAACAATGTTTTCAGCTGTTCGAAAGGCGTCCCGTAAATAACATATACAAGTTATTTTCAACAATGTTTTCAGCTGTTCGAAAGGCGTCCCGTAAATAACATATACAAGTTATTTTCAACAATGTTTTCAGCTGTTCGAAAGGCGTCCCGTAAATAACATATACAAGTTATTTTCAACAATGTTTTCAGCTGTTCGAAAGGCGTCCCGTAAATAACATATACAAGTTATTTTCAACAATGTTTTCAGCTGTTCGAAAGGCGTCCCGTAAATAACATATACAAGTTATTTTCAACAATGTTTTCAGCTGTTCGAAAGGCGTCCCGTAAATAACATATACAAGTTATTTTCAACAATGTTTTCAGCTGTTCGAAAGGCGTCCCGTAAATAACATATACAAGTTATTTTCAACAATGTTTTCAGCTGTTCGAAAGGCGTCCCGTAAATAACATATACAAGTTATTTTCAACAATGTTTTCAGCTGTTCGAAAGGCGTCCCGTAAATAACATATACAAGTTATTTTCAACAATGTTTTCAGCTGTTCGAAAGGCGTCCCGTAAATAACATATACAAGTTATTTTCAACAATGTTTTCAGCTGTTCGAAAGGCGTCCCGTAAATAACATATACAAGTTATTTTCAACAATGTTTTCAGCTGTTCGAAAGGCGTCCCGTAAATAACATATACAAGTTATTTTCAACAATGTTTTCAGCTGTTCGAAAGGCGTCCCGTAAATAACATATACAAGTTATTTTCAACAATGTTTTCAGCTGTTCGAAAGGCGTCCCGTAAATAACATATACAAGTTATTTTCAACAATGTTTTCAGCTGTTCGAAAGGCGTCCCGTAAATAACATATACAAGTTATTTTCAACAATGTTTTCAGCTGTTCGAAAGGCGTCCCGTAAATAACATATACAAGTTATTTTCAACAATGTTTTCAGCTGTTCGAAAGGCGTCCCGTAAATAACATATACAAGTTATTTTCAACAATGTTTTCAGCTGTTCGAAAGGCGTCCCGTAAATAACATATACAAGTTATTTTCAACAATGTTTTCAGCTGTTCGAAAGGCGTCCCGTAAATAACATATACAAGTTATTTTCAACAATGTTTTCAGCTGTTCGAAAGGCGTCCCGTAAATAACATATACAAGTTATTTTCAACAATGTTTTCAGCTGTTCGAAAGGCGTCCCGTAAATAACATATACAAGTTATTTTCAACAATGTTTTCAGCTGTTCGAAAGGCGTCCCGTAAATAACATATACAAGTTATTTTCAACAATGTTTTCAGCTGTTCGAAAGGCGTCCCGTAAATAACATATACAAGTTATTTTCAACAATGTTTTCAGCTGTTCGAAAGGCGTCCCGTAAATAACATATACAAGTTATTTTCAACAATGTTTTCAGCTGTTCGAAAGGCGTCCCGTAAATAACATATACAAGTTATTTTCAACAATGTTTTCAGCTGTTCGAAAGGCGTCCCGTAAATAACATATACAAGTTATTTTCAACAATGTTTTCAGCTGTTCGAAAGGCGTCCCGTAAATAACATATACAAGTTATTTTCAACAATGTTTTCAGCTGTTCGAAAGGCGTCCCGTAAATAACATATACAAGTTATTTTCAACAATGTTTTCAGCTGTTCGAAAGGCGTCCCGTAAATAACATATACAAGTTATTTTCAACAATGTTTTCAGCTGTTCGAAAGGCGTCCCGTAAATAACATATACAAGTTATTTTCAACAATGTTTTCAGCTGTTCGAAAGGCGTCCCGTAAATAACATATACAAGTTATTTTCAACAATGTTTTCAGCTGTTCGAAAGGCGTCCCGTAAATAACATATACAAGTTATTTTCAACAATGTTTTCAGCTGTTCGAAAGGCGTCCCGTAAATAACATATACAAGTTATTTTCAACAATGTTTTCAGCTGTTCGAAAGGCGTCCCGTAAATAACATATACAAGTTATTTTCAACAATGTTTTCAGCTGTTCGAAAGGCGTCCCGTAAATAACATATACAAGTTATTTTCAACAATGTTTTCAGCTGTTCGAAAGGCGTCCCGTAAATAACATATACAAGTTATTTTCAACAATGTTTTCAGCTGTTCGAAAGGCGTCCCGTAAATAACATATACAAGTTATTTTCAACAATGTTTTCAGCTGTTCGAAAGGCGTCCCGTAAATAACATATACAAGTTATTTTCAACAATGTTTTCAGCTGTTCGAAAGGCGTCCCGTAAATAACATATACAAGTTATTTTCAACAATGTTTTCAGCTGTTCGAAAGGCGTCCCGTAAATAACATATACAAGTTATTTTCAACAATGTTTTCAGCTGTTCGAAAGGCGTCCCGTAAATAACATATACAAGTTATTTTCAACAATGTTTTCAGCTGTTCGAAAGGCGTCCCGTAAATAACATATACAAGTTATTTTCAACAATGTTTTCAGCTGTTCGAAAGGCGTCCCGTAAATAACATATACAAGTTATTTTCAACAATGTTTTCAGCTGTTCGAAAGGCGTCCCGTAAATAACATATACAAGTTATTTTCAACAATGTTTTCAGCTGTTCGAAAGGCGTCCCGTAAATTACATATACAAGTTATTTTCAGCTGTTCGAACTTGACTTTGTTATTAGATCACGCACCCACACTTACACATCAAAGGCTCAGGCAAATAGATAGAACAGTAAACACTGGGCATTGCCTGCCTTGGGTTAGAAGTGTTGCAAAGAAAATCAAGATACCACCATAAACCTTTTTCATTGAACTTCAAGTTATAGTAGCATAAGAATAAAATATAATAAATTTTTCTTCTATATTAGTTTTTCATGTTACTTTATGATTATTTATTAAGTTATTCTATTATAATAAAAAATGTCAGTTCCATTTTTATATAACTTAACGATTAGAAATTATTCAAATTAAATATTTATAAATAACTCTCTCCACTGTTTCTAAATGAAATATTCGAGTACCTATGTATATCTAAAAGGTTTTCATTAATTTTTAGATTTCATTAACTCTAAAAGCCTTTAAAAACGAAAAATTCCTTTAATAAAGTCTAGCGGAATTATATAGACATAAAAAGGAGAATAAAATTACATTATGTGAAGGGAATCTCCTCAAATTTCCAATAAAGGCTTGCCAAAGGAGAATCCAATGACAAAGTTCCCTTCTTTAGTGTATTTTTTACTTATTTTTAGCCAGGGTCATTTTCAGCTTGTGTAAAAAACAACAGATCTGTATTTTTCTACTATGATTGGCATAAGCTCTGGTTCAGCGTAATTAAAATTAATAGAAAAAAAAAATATA
>KZ807180.1:347000-364178 GCA_000696205.2 Oncopeltus fasciatus | reverse complement strand
AGGACAGGACGTCCTCTCTCATCTTCATGATAGCCCTGAAGATGGCTTACAATGTAAGCCGAAACGTTGGCAGATAATCCTTTATCAAAAAATACATTTTTTAAATATGTGTTTTTTTGGATCTACCTTGACCGAACCCAAACTAAAATCATCTTAGAATAATATCTACGGTCAACACACTCTCCTTTTTTTAACTAAAGGCTTACGATTTTTTAATTCTGATTACTTTGAATATGTTATAAGACAGATTTATTGACTTTGATTCAGATTAATATTAATATTTCAGAAGGTATTGAAATTTAAGTCAACTGATAGCTATTACAAATGTACCAGTTATTGAAAAGAATAATTCTTTAACTATTTAACTATTTTATGTGTAAATATTTACAGTGCATAATTTTTTGACAGATTTTTTTTTTCTTTGCTCCTCTCTTTCAGGAATTACTCCGTCCTCGGGGTTTGTTTAAACACCCGTTTTCCCCTGATGAAAAGAGGAGAAGAGTAGAGGGTAGAGAGTCCAGGATGGAGTGAGATGGGGAGAAAAATGCTAGTGCATTCACTCCCTTAGCCAGTGTCACTAGTCTCGTGGCCACCCCCTTTCGAGGCGTCTAGGAGGCTATTCGGGATACCCTATGGGATTCCAGAGGAGGGGGGGGGGGGATTCGAATTTCCTTAGAGATTTGCATAGAATTTCGAAAGTCTGCAGGGGAAGAGTTCGGACACAGGAAGAATACTCCGTACCAGGAGTGGGTGGTTTTATTGGGCTCTAAGGTAGAACCAAGAAGGTCAGTAGGAAGCAGTGTAGTCTGGGACTCTTTCTCATGAAGACTTATACCTCTTGACTTCGCCGTGCCAACAAAAATTATGAATGAAATTCAATTAAAGTAATTGAGAATAATTTAAATAATTTATTTCTAATAAAAATAAACATTCACAAATTGAAACATGAAAGTTCTTTAAATAAAACAAAACTTTAACTTAAGAAAAAAAATATATTAATTATTTTAGAAAAATACATTAAATAATAGTTTAAGACAAATATATATGTTAAAAATAGACTTTCAAAAAATATTAAATAAATAATTTTCTTGAAAAAAAAAAAAAAAAAAAAAAAAATTAAATTGGAAATTCGCCATTGGAGCTTAAAGAAAATAATACAAATCAAACTAATATACTTTAACATGATGAAGAACTTCGCTAAATGCGTAATGATTAGAAATATTATAATAAAAAAATTAAAAGGCTTCGTTTATGAGTTAGTACAAATAAATCTATTTATATAAAGATGTTATAAACTAAGAATCCTTTTAAAAGGTCTTAAATATATAAGTTTAGAATAAACCTCGAAACTATATTGCATGGTTGATGAGATATTACGTTAAACAATTAATGAGAGGGAATAGAATAAAACTATCTGTCCCAGCCAGGAATCGAACCTGGATCTCCTGCTATCCGGGCCGGCGTGCTTAAACATTACACCACCAGGACGCGTTAGTTGTCTCATTCAATTCCCTCTACACTAGCAAGAGCCTAACCCACGAGAAAGGCGAGAACTTCGTCTTGTAGGAGCTGACATTGTCAAGCTATTTGTCGACTCTCGTCATTTACTTTATTTAATTTTTTCTTAATAAATTCATTTACTTTATTTAATTTATAAAGAAAAAAATAAATAAAGTAAATGACGAGAGTCGACAAATAGCTTGACAATGTCAGCTCCTTGGAGTACAAGACGAAGTTCTCGCCTTTCTTGTGGGTTAGACTCTTGCTAGTGTAGAGGGAATTGAATAAGACAACTAACGCGTCCTGGTAGTATAACTGGCAAGTACACCGGCCCGGATAGCAGGAGATCTAGGTTCGATTCCTGGCTGGGACAGATAGTTTTTTATATTCTATTCCCTCTCATTAATTGTTTAAAATTTACGTGGGATAAAATACCACAACGAAATAAAATATTTATAAAGAAGATATTACGTTAAGTTTGTTTTTTGGATCCGTCATAAATCACGCAAACTGTTGAAGACTCTGAGCCAAGTCTATGTACGAATGTAGGTACTGAAAGAATTACTAAAGAATACGCGTTCACTTACGAGTCTGCCAAAATACATTCTGGTGATAGGTGAGGCGTCGTATCTGTTTCCTGCTGTAGCCCCCGCAGCTGCCCGATAATGTACGATATCGAGACAAATAGATAAAGATACTGATAGAACTCTTACTCGATACTGCTTATGCAATTCTTGGATATTTAAACCTTATATAAGCATACATAAAGTGTACCTCTTTAATTATATGTATTTCTATGCTCCATACAGAACAGGTAGTCATTTCTAAGTATTTATTTATTAGTATTTTGGTTTTTATTGCTTATGCTGGTTCCATTTTAGAGCGAAAGATGAGATCTAAGATTTATGTTTATTTACTAGTCATACCAGAGGAGGTGTGAGCAAAATTTTTTTTTTTGGTATTGTATTATTGCACATTGAGTTATTGTGAAGGTAGGATCGTGCAGGCTGGCTTTTTTTGTCATACTGGTGACGAGAGTTTTTTTTGTTTGTTTTTTTTAGTTTTTCAGTGGCAATTGGCTAATGACGTTATTTGTTTCATACATTTGTCATAATAATTACTTAATGTAGAGGTCTGAGATTAGGTTGTTTCTAAGCGATGGGTTGGCACAAGCTTTTTTATTTTTTGAATCAAAACTTTTTAAATGCTCTTATTATTTTAAAAATTAATGCGAGGGAATAGAATAAAAACCTACCTGTCCCAGCCTGACTCAAACCTGGAACTCCTGCTTTCCGGGCCAGTATGCTATCCATGCACTGTATAGCATACCGGCCCGGCAAGCAGGGATCCAGGTTAGAGTCCTGGCTAGGACAGATAGATTTTTTATTCTATTCCCTCGCATTAATTTTTTAAAATTTACGTGGGATGATACATCAAAATTAATTTAATATTTATGAATGCTCTTATTTTTTCTATAATTTTTCCAATGTTTATATTTTGGTTTGGACAGTTTTCGGTCTCTCGCACCGGGGAATAAAGGAGAATGGGCCTATTGATGCATTTCGGGTAGTAGGGGTGAGAACTTCCTACCCTTAACTATTTATTGTATTATATATACTTTAATGACTCTAAAGAGGGTTAATTTAATTTCAAATCTTTCAGAGCTTTTACAGACATATTCAATGCAGTGTAAAAGCTCGATGGATAGCTTCCTTAGGATTATTGAGGATCTGTAAGACATTACACGATTTTTTTTTGTATTACCCAGCCCCTTCAAAAAATTTGTTTATTCTGATCCAGGCCGTCGTATTGACAACTCAGCATAGAAATAGATGCCTAATTAAATTTGCGTTTTAAGGTGACGTCGAATTCTATTCGTCCAGGGTCCATTTCCCTTATTATTTTATCGTTAGAAAATTTTCAAGCAAGTCTTAATACTCTTTAAAAAAAAATAAAAAAATAAAAAATGTACTTTTGAACCCTCTCCTAGACCGGTCTCACCTAGAGCTCAAAGGAATTTATTTCCATAGTAAAAAGCTGCTTTATGTTCTAGCTTAACGTAGATCATGGGCCGCTCCCCACTTAATACGTATTATCCTATTACGCAGGTTTATTCTCTTTTTACCCCACACTACTTCTTTGCCAGCTTGTTCCGGCTAGCTAAGCCTATTTTTACAGAAATAATAAGAACTTTGTTGAATAAATATACTTGAAATTCTAGTAAACATCGTTAGAACCAAAAGTTTTACCTCTTTTGATTCTTTTCATTGCGAAATGTACATATTTTACGCGAAAGGCTTTTTGCCATCTGAAATCCACGTTTTAGACAAAGGATTTGTATGAAGCCCTTTAAGCTGCAGCAATCTTCACCTTAATTAGTGAGATTTATTTATTAAGCTTTACGATGTCCTGATCATACCCTGTTGCTTCAGAAAATTCTCTACATCCTTCTTCAGTTTTCAGCTTCTCACAAATGTGACGAACAAAATTCCTCGGAATAGCTTTTTTGCGCACTTGAGGTTTAGTTATTGAAATTAAATTTACAATCTGTATTGGAGTCATTAAAATCATTGCCTTTTATAAGGTCGTTAGAGGATTCCTGTGAATATTAGAAAGTATGGAGTGTGACAGATTTATTTTTACACTTTACAGCTTACCACACCCTCTAGTAAAGAGGCTTTGTGTTCTTGGCCACCAGGAGGTAACAAGAGTACAAGGCCATAAATAAGCCAAAAGATGTGTCGCTCCAGCCCCAGGAAAACACATTGCTGGAGTTCGACTCCCTACTTTCGTCTACTTTATTTACAGCTAGCCAAGCCTTGCTGCAACATCCTCCCATGTTTTACCTCCACATCATAAGCAATGCCTGTTTAGTTCAGTTAATGATAGTGACTCCTGCTTGTTCGTCAGATCTACTTAATGCAATTTTCATGGCAATGTTAAACAGAATGCAAGCCAAATAGCCGTCTTTTCCGCGCCTAGAAGCACTCAGACACATATTCTATGCCTTAACCCTACATAATACGCTCCTCATTGTTGTTCTTAAGATGCAAATTGACTATGTTGGGATACTCTGCTTAATCGTTCCCTAAAAACACTATTCTGGAAAAAAGCCGTCATAGGTTGAACGACGAGGCGGTGTGTCTGGATCGCGTGTTCCCTAGACCCCTCAGGAATCGTTCTTACAGATAAGACATCTGTTAGACTTCCTTCCACGAAGCCCGCTTGGCATGGACTGTTCTCTCCCTCTGAGAGAATCATTTAGATGATTTCTTTGGCAAGGAGAGCAATTTGATACCGCGAAATTCGCTACAGCAAACAATAATTTTTCTCTTGTGTCTGGGAATAATCCGCTTCCCAATAAAAATATTGTGAAGAAATTTTCATTACTGACTTTTGCTATGCATTTACAGCTCAGACGGCAGTCCATCCATGAACGTCTTATAAACAAGGCTTAAAAAAATGCATGATAATCAGTTGATTAAACAAATTGTCTTATTCCCAATTTTTCAAAGATTCATTAACTTAAGTACTTATCTTAATTATTCATTACGTTTTTCGCTTTCCCTCGGAACCTAGAAAAATAAGATAAATCGTACAAACTGCCTACAACTCTAAAAAAAATTTTTTTAGACCATGCTGTTAACAAAATGCTTCAAATACCGAAAAGGTGAATGAAAGAATATTTTTCGGCCAGAAGATATATTATTAAGAATAATTCAGTGTGAGGGAGCAAAAGTTAATCTTCATTTTTTTGGAAATCGAACGAAGGTTAATTTATTATAATAGACACATAGATGGCACATATAGATGGCTATAGAACTGAGTGTGATTAACCGCAAAACTGTTAAATTTCCGAATTTCGTTGAACGTCTAGAAAAATATATAAAAATTTATAAATTACATATGCTATGACGCACAATATTTAGCTTTATAAGAATAACTTTTTTTCTGGCTCTAGATTTGAATGTAAAAGCATAGTTATCATGCACTGAAAGATTATGCTTTAAAAAATTGTAATGGAAAATGCAAAGTTCAAAAATTTTTTTTTGTGTATTCCAATCATTCATTAATGCGCTAATAAGTTCTATTTTTTAGTGGTCTCTTTTTTAGACTAAATTTTCAGTGTTATAGAATTTTTTAATATTTGACATTTATAATGACAGTAAAGATAGAAAAGGTAATTTTTATTTTTGTACTTTTCTGCTAAACATAAAATGATAATTTGTTGTTTTATATAAAAAAGAAATAGTCCATTCAGACAAATTTGGAAGTTTAGTTAATCCTTCATTACTTTAATATATATATAATCTATTGTAATATTAATTCAACTAAAAATGGTTTTGTTATTTATTATAATATATTACAGGAGTATGAAATAGTTAATTAATGAGAAAAAGAAACTCAAATCAATTCATCAAAGTACATTTGAAAATGATAATAGCATTTTGATAAATGAGCTTCTGCTTCATATAGATATTTATCCCTCAGGACAGATTGGAATTTTTAGTAACATTCCCGTCTCGGTAGAAAGAGGTGCGTGCAAAAAAAAAAAAAAAAAAAATTCACTCAAACTAATGGGAAACTTGGAAGTTAATTAAGAGTAGGTCGGTCGCGTCACAGTGAAGGACTGTCGCCATGATATTGGCAAACCGAGTTTTGAGTAAGAATGATTGTGGAGAGAGAAAGAGAGAAGCATGTCAGGGACTTGAGTCAGTTATGTGTGAACTCACAAGTTTGTAGGCGGAAATTACCAAGCCATGAAGCTTTTGTTCTGGTGGTTCGTCATTTGTTAAAAATAAAATAATTCGCTGGAACTCCCACCATGACAGGGGATCGTGCAGGTGTCATTTCTACACGCTTCCAGGACATTAAAAAACTCACCTGCAGTTGTGTGACTTCGGAAAGTTTGCGTCACTCAATTGCGCTTGCTTGAGTTTAGAGATTTTACTTGGAAGACAAATATATTCACCAGTGGAATGTGTGATATTTTAACTGGTATTTTTTGCAATATAATACAATAGTTTATATTTAAGCTCATGTAATATAAGTTATATTCACTTAATTTCTTAATAATGATAGGTATTGTTATGTTAGAAGAAAGGCATAGCAAGCTGGTGTTAAATTATTCTTAGAGTATTTTGATATAAATGATTTAATCCGTAATTACGGGTTAGCTGCTTTTACTCAAAACGCTACCGACACTTCTTTAATATTAATGTCCTCTAACTTCGTATTATCGTAAGGTATTAAATATATCACTGCATTTAATAATCCATTCAGGGGCTTCTCCAACACATCTCGTTATTAAACTTTTAAACCTTTTTGAGTAATTCTTTATCTTCTCTCTTGTCATGAATGAAAATTAGGCGATGAATGAATTAAAGTCTCCTCATTTACACTTATTTAGCTACTATTTGGGCTAAGCGTCTTTCGGAATGCCCACTTTCTTTCATCAGAGCCTCTATTGAGTGCCTTCCCAGGCAGCTGTGGGACTCTGAAGATGGAAATTGTGCCCTCTAAGCCCAAATAGTTGCTATCTAAGTGGGAAAGAGTTTAATGTTTTTATAATATTAAATAATAACTAAGGATAAGAGCAATTTTAGATTATCGGGAGAATAATATTTCACGTTCCTGTTTCATTTAACTTGTGTTACTTACAATTTTATATAAAAATGGTATTAAAATAATAATGTTATTATCAATAATGTTATTAGTAAAGTATGATTATAAAACAATAGGAATCAATTACATTTATCTGATGCTATTTCACCCGACAAATTTCTTTCTCGCCATCAATGGAAAAAATATATGTCCTATTTTAGCAGAAGATAAGTACCATAAACTGATTTTTCCATTTTCTCATTAAATGTCCACATGATAAAAATAGTGGGGGGAAGTGACATACCATCTTACTTTCATTTTATAAATATAATTTTTTTGTGGTATTTAATCCTACGTAATTTTTTTTTTGTCCTGGCTGGGACAGTTAGATTTTTTATTCTTATTCCCTTGTACTAAAAATTGTCTTCTTAGTTTAATTTCTTAATATCCTCTTCAATTTGAGATTTTTATAATATTATTACTGAACATAAATACATTTACACCTATTAAGATAAATTAACTATCCTAAACACTACTATTAATGAAGATTTTAAATTTATAAATTTGGTTTCTACTGAACCTTTCCCCAAAAATGCCATTCATACAAGAAAGAAAAATCTTAGTAAATTCGAAATTAATTTTCTTTTGCAAATTTTCATACATGATATAAGGCAGAGCTACTTGCTTGTTTTTTTAATAAAAAAGGCTAAAGAGAGTTCTAGGGGGAGTATACATGCAAAATAATAACAATATGACCTTTAAAGAATGTTCAACAAATTAAAATTTTTTTCAAGACCTCAACTTATTAACTCAAGAGACAAATCTGTTAACAGATAATAGAAATACAGTTCGAGTACAAATTACTCTCTCAAAATTATAAAAATCAAACACGAATTAATCCCTTTATGATTAGAAAACAATCTGTTACATTCTTTAAAAGAATAGCTGAACCTATCTATGTATAATACCTTAAACTTATTATTAATTAATTATTATTTTATAAATGAGAATAGATCAATAAAACAAAAACTTCAGAATGTAAAATAATCTTTTTTTTCCACGCAGTTAAATATATCAAATTAAGTAATTGAATAGAAGAACAATTAAACGATTTTAATATTTTCGTTAATAAAATGATGATCTCAGAAGAAAAAAAATATTAAACAGTAAACTTCCCCAAAGCCTATTTCTGAAAACCCTAGGAAAGCATTAGACGTTAAATCTCACCGTTTACATTTCAAATAAATATTAACCAAAAAGTAGAAAGCAATAAATCTAACATCAAAATTCTAAACAAAATTTAGCGTGAAGGGTAAGAAACCATAAATCAGTTGCAAGTGAAAGTCCTATGATGGTTTAAGATAAGAAATATTGTGCTTCCCCTCAGAAGGTGTGACTATCTTGAGTGGCAAAGGTTTGTCCAGCGAATCATCAGTAGCAAGTGAAAGTCCTATGATGGTTTGGATAAGAAATATTGTGTTTCCCTCAGAAGGTGTATCTATCTGTAGTGGCAAAGGTTTGTCCAGCGATTCCTCAGTAGCAAGTGAAAGTCCTATGATGGTTTAAGATAAGAAATATTGTGCTTCCCCTCAGAAGGTGTGACTATCTTGAGTGGCAAAGGTTTGTCCAGCGATTCCTTAGTAGCAAGTGAAAGTCCTATGATGGTTTAGATAAGAAATATTATGTTTCCCCTCAGAAGGTGTGACTATCTTGAGTGGCAAAGGTTTGTCCAGCGATTCCTCAGTAGCAAGTGAAAGTCCTATGATGGTTTAGATAAGAAATATTATGTTTCCCCTCAGAAGGTGTGACTATCTTGAGTGGCAAAGGTTTGTCCAGCGATTCCTCAGTAGCAAGTGATAGTCCTATGATGGTTTAGATAAGAAATATTATGTTTCCCCTCAGAAGGTGTGACTATCTTGAGTGGCAAAGGTTTGACCAGCGATTCCTCAGTAGCAAGTGAATGTCCTATGATGGTTTGGATAAGAAATATTATGTTTCCCCTCAGAAGGTGTGACTATCTTGAGCGGCAAAGGTTTGTCCAGCGATTCCTCAGTAGCAAGTGAATGTCCTATGATGGTTTGGATAAGAAATATTATGTTTCCCCTCAGAAGGTGTATCTATCTGTAGTGGCAAAGGTTTGTCCAGCAGTAGCAAGTGAAAGTCCTATGATGGTTTAGATAAGAAATATTATGTTTCCCCTCAGAAGGTGTGACTATCTTGAGTGGAAAGGTTTGTCCAGCAATTCCTCAGGCTCACCAGACAGGTTTATCAGATCATCTATATTTGGAGTAAATTTTTGCTTGAGATGCTGGATAAACACTTCAGCCTTGTTTTTCTCGAAATAGGCCCATGAATTATTTCTCAACACAAGCGGGTAGAAGGTTCTTGGCTTAAGAAAATACTCTGGATAGCAGTCCATATGACATATAAATACCCTACTATAGAATATATATATACAATTCTATATGTTTAACTTGTATATGTATTATAGTTCTATTACTTTTAGTTGTGTTTAAAAACCTTAATCACAACTTGATTTATACTGTAAATTTCAATTACTTCGTTTTAGTTTCAAAATAACTACTTTTGAAAAAGTAATGAACGCTGGTGCAGAAGATGTTAATATTTTGCTTATCTCTTTTATTGTAAGAACAAAAAGGCTTTTACTGTAATTATGGAAGATTAATTGTTTCTGTAAATTTTAAAAACTAAATTTTTGATCTTTCAGTATATGATGCATATCGCTCTTTCAGATAACTAAAATATTACGGTCGACAGTCGATGGTCCAGCCCCCCAAACACAATGACCCAATCTCCGCCTATCGATCTTCAGGGAGGTCAGGCGTTAATTTCAGGGCATACACCTTTAAGGTGTTAACTACCTCACTGACGGTGACAGTTTGCCAAGCGAAGGACACTATTCAATTTGATTAGGAATCAGCAAGTTTATCCCAACTGAACTGCAGGAGCACTGAGGTTATTTTTCATTGTCTTGAACATTTTTTGGTTTGTGAGTTGCCTCACCAGCCTTCCAGGTTCTAGATAACTAACATATTTTTGTCTTTGTTTTAACTAAATATCTAAGGGAATTATATCCAAAATCTAATAGCTAAGTTATTACTTTAATATTTAAAAAATAATCATGTTCATCGTTTATAAAGCATGGGAAATGTGCTTAGTTTATGCTGCCTACAAATGAAGGACTTTTTATGATTTGAGGTCCCGTTGGATCAATATTGGAAAATTTGTTTGGATGTATCAGTGTGAGTCTCGAAGTCTAAATGAAATTGTCACTTTCGCCGTTGTAGTTTCGTACAGAACCAATTTAGAAATATTTATTACTATTTTTAGGGTAGTAATAAGGTGGTAATATTTCACTTTGTACACCTTCAAGAAAATACGGAAATTCATCTCACTTACATTTATTTCAAATTTAAACTCTAAAGCAAAAAAAAAAAAAAAAAAAAAACTATTTTGTTTTCAATGAAATTTGTCTTGAATATTCTTCATTAAGTTTTTTCGTTGTTCACGATGTTCCCTGGTGAGGTACTTCCAGTACGGTTTTACATAAAATTAACCGCAATCAGTTCGCCTTCCACCGGTTGTGGCAGGCTACTTAAGGGGTGGGGGGGGGGGGGCGCTACAAAGTAATCCTTATTTATAAACTTTATCTTAAAATTCTAAATTCATTATTTTTGCTCATTTGAATAGTTGAGCTCGCACCATTTAATAATAAGTCTCTCTTTCAACATTAATTTTTTAAATACAAATTTAATGTTATTCCGTACATTTACAAATAAATAATGATTTTAATGGTATTTAATTTTTTTTAAATAAGCAATTGTAATTCATAAGACCATAACAGCTAGAGATTTCACTAAATTTTTCAAAATTCTTGGCTCTTTTTTCATAAAAGAGGGCAACTTGAATGCAAAGCACTTGCAATGGGGTTCTAGAATGACCAACTCCCGCGATCGCTCACATTACTCCTCAGTCTGTTCTATCAACCTCAATACCCTGCCTCCCGACTCTCCTTCCTACTGGCCAACTGATGACCGTCGCAACCCTTATCTAATTGATTTCTTTAACCGCAAAAACCTAGGTCCTATACATACAACAGTTTCCTCATTAAATGAACTTTCCTCCGATCACAGCCCTATAATTCTACACCTACCCCTTACACTCATTCCCTTTAAAGCCCTATTTAATTGGCCCATCAATTGGAAGGAAGGAATTCCAACTCCACCTAGAATCCATCCCGATAATCCTACACGGCGACTTAAACGGGGATGGCCCCGTGATCTTCTTCTCTTTTTGAGCGTTGCGAAGAACTCCAAGCTTTGGTCGATTTTTTGATGCCTTTTAACTTGGATGGTGGACTTTCATCCCTCATTGTTTGCCAATTATTTAAAACTTTTTGTTTCTGTGGCTGGGCTATATCTCTTGGGGTTAGAACTGTTCTCTTTGGTAAGGAGAGTGTGAGAGAGCTTTTAGCAGCTAGATCGGCAAGTTCGTTGCCCGTTATTCCAACATGGCCTGGGGCCCATATGAGGTGAACTGTATTGTTCATTTCTGCCAACATAGTAATATACTCCTGGACGAGCGTTACGCCTGGATGATTGGAGTACTCCGGTCCCTGGAGGGCGCTTAGAGAGTCTGTCACAATGACAATGTCTTGTTGAGTAGGCATGGAGAGGCGAATGGCTGAGGAAATTGCGCATAGTTCAGCAATATAGATACTACTGAAATTATGGAGTCTATATTTGTGGGTTGAGTTGGATGTGACGACTGCGTATCCAATGGAGTTTTCCATTTTTGAGCCGTCAGTGTATATAAGGGTATGTGTAGGAAGGGAGTTGATGATATCGTCAAACATCTTTTGATACTCTAAGCTGGAGGTACTGGATTTTTTAAGTTTTGAGAGGGTTAGGACTCAATTAGGTTTAGTTCACGTCCATGGGGAGATATGAGAAGATGAGGGATTAATAATTAAATTTTTAAATTCCTCTTTTACAATAGATATTCGTAACGAAAGTGGTTGCTGAAGGGCTTTCTTGGATTTTTCTGATGAACTTTGGTGAAAAAATATATTTGTAAGCAGGGTTTTTTGGATTAAAATAAAGATTGGATATGTAGTTGATAGCTAACATGTGTCTCCTAAATATTAGAGGTGGTACTCCGGCCTCTGAGCAAAGACAAAGAATGAGACTGATACGGAAGGCGCCAGTAGCAATTCTAATTCCTGAATTATGGACACTGTCTAAACTGGTTAGAATCGGAGTGCGAGCAGAGGCGTAAACAAAACATCCATAGTCCATCTTAGCGCACACTACGGCTTTATACACTCTGAGCATTGTATTTCTATCTGCTCCCCATTTTGTTGACCCCAATACTTTTAGCAGGTTTAGATATGTGTTGGATTTATTCTTTAATTGTCTAATATGGGGTTCCCAGGATAACATTTTGTCAAAAATCAATCACAGAAATTTATTAGAAGATTCACACGGTATAAATGAATTTTTTAATTTAAGATGAGGCAGCTCTCGAGTATTCCATCTTCGAGAGAAGTGGATGCACTTTGTTTTTTGCATGGAAAAGGTCATACCAATTGAATTTGCTGTTTTGGAAATTCTGTCTATCGCTTTCTGGAGTAATGAAGCTACATTCTGTATGTCGGATCCGCGGGAAAAAATTGCTATATCATCGACAAATTGGAACAGTTTTACTCCTCGAGGTATATCCTTCACGAAATCCTGAACCGACACGAGAAAAAGGGTCGTACTCAGGACACAACCTTGGGGGAGGCCATTTTTTTGTTCATATATGTTTGAGGTTATGTTGCCTACACGAACCCTAAACTCACGGCTCTCTAAAAATTGGCGGACAAATATTGGGAGGGAACCTCTGAGACCTAGTTTATATAGTTTCAAATGTACCCTATGCTTCCAGACTCGGTCGTATGCCGCCTCGACGTCAAAGAATACTCCTATGCTTTGCGGTTTTTGTAGAAAAGTATATTGTAATTCGCCTTCTAACTGCACCTAGTGATCGACAGTAGATCTGTTTTTCCTAAACCCGCTTTGACATACAGGGATAAAGTTATTTCTCTCTAACAGCCAATTTAGACGTTTGTTGACCATGCTTTCTAAAACCTTGCATAAGCAGCTAGTGAAGGAAATTGGGCAGTAACTTCTGGCTTGGCGCTTATCTTTGCCACTCTTTAGAATGGGTATGAGCTCTGCTAATTTCCATTTATTCGGAAACAGCCCTGAAACCCTAATGTAATTAAAAAACTGCAGCAACCAGGATTTTGTACTGATAGGTAAATTATTGATCATTTTATAATGAATACCGTCAGGGCCTGGTGAAGAACCCCTCAAGTTTCTCAAGACAAGAGTTCAGTTCCCAGTCTGTGAAAGGTCGGTTGTAGTCTTCGTCATTGTTACTATTAAAGTTGATGTAATTTTTTTCTGTATCTTCTTTAATTTTTTGAAATTCATCTTCATATATCTTTGTTAAACATTTTTTTGTAATACTTGACAAATTCCTCAGATATTTGAGAAGGGTCGTCAGTAAGTGTTCCGTTACAGTCTAATGTGTACAGCACATTTGTATGTTTTCCTTGGATGTTTTTTATGGCATTCCAAACAGTTTTGGTCTGGGTGGACATATTTAAATTTTCTGTGAATTTCCGCCAGGAATCTCTTTTACTTTGATTGAATACTCTACGGCACCTAGCACGCTGACGCTTTTACTCAATCAAGTTTTCTTGGTTCATATTTGTTTGGAATATTTGCTTTTCTTCTTTTTCGTCTGACTTCTTTACATTCATCATTGAACCAAGGGACAGGGGGTCGGCGAGGGCTTCCAGAGGTTCGGGGTATTGATTCGGAGGATGCATTTATTATTGAATTTCTGAGTAAGTCGTTTGCTGTGTCTAGGTCTATTAGTTCTGGTTGTTCAATAGGTGGTGTGGCTAATTCTTTATATTTGTCCCACAATCTGCTTTATCAATTTTCTAATTTATCTTTTTACTATTTTGTATTTTTTGATTCGCTAAATTAATTTTATTGGGTAGTGGTCACTGCCGTGGAGGTCTAAAAGAGGTACCTAAGTCATAAGGGTATACAGAGAAGATGAAGTGGCTGCTATATCAATAGCTGAGAAGGTCCCATAGCTAGATCATAAGTAGGTTGGTTCGCCAGTATTCAGTATTGTGAGGTTATGGTTTTCTAAAAGTTCTTCTATTACGCGGCCTTTAGAATTGGTAGACGTAGACCCCCATAACAGCTAGGTAGGTCGAGCTGGCAGCTAGAGGCCGGCTGTTATCAGACCTGCTGGTTATGAGATGCAGGGGGGGATATGGTTTTCTGTCCGGAGACAGAGATAGCAAGGGCGCCTCCTCTAGCACGAGGGCCGGGGGGAGGGGTGAGCCGCTGAGGCCTGGGAAGGGAGTGAGGGTAGGGGGGGTTAGAGGGGGAGGTCGAGTTGGCAGCTAGAGGCCGGCTGTTATCAGACTTGCTGGTTATGAGATGCAGGGGGAGATATGGTTTTCTGTCCGGTGACAGAGATAGCATGGGCGCCTCCTCTAGCATGAGGGCCGGGGGGTGGGGTTAGGCGCTGAGGCCTGGGAAGGGAATGAGGGGTGGGAGGGTTAGAGGGGGAGGTCGAGCTGGCAGCTAGAGGCCTGCTGTTATCAGACCTGCTGGTTATAACCTGGTCAGGCACGTTTTCTGTTTGAACTGAGACAGTATGTGTTTTCTTTAAAGTGATCTGTTCTGTATCATTATTAATATTATAATTATTCGATGTGAATATATTTTCACCAACTTTTTGTGCATAAGAGCGACTAAATGTAGGAGCTTGAGACTCTAAATAAAGTTTTTTTGCTATGTTATAAGTTACTTTCTTAGTTACCTGGATTTTTTTTATTTCTTTTTCTTTAATGTAGGACAAGCATTGAGGATGTAAGGGCTCATGTTCTCCATTACAGTTAATACAAAAAGGAGAGTTACTACAATTCATATCTGCATGATCATTTTGTGAGCATTTTTTACAATTAGGTAATGTGATACCACAAGTGCCTGTGATATGTCCAAATTTATAACAATTAAAACACCTAAGAGGGGCTGGTATGTATGGAGTGACATTTAATTTAAGATAGCCAGCTTTTATACATGCAGGTAAGTAAGGTGAACAAAAGGTTAATATAAATCTAGGAGTATGACCTCTTAATTTATTAATTATTTGTTTGACTTCCACTACGTTTTGTGTCTGTAATTCAGATAATATTTCAGGTAGGTAGGATCGTATTTAGGGGCGATCAACTCTAAGATTATTACGCCCGATAATATGTCAGTTGTTGAAACACACAATAATTCAGAAGAATATATTAACCCTTTGCAGCCCTTTATCATAAAAAGATTTTAATTTTAATAACTTAGAAGATTGAATGTCGTTATGACATTCAACTAGGATGCTCCCATCTCTAAGTTTTTTTATATTTATAACTTCACCGGCACAGGCCGTGATAGCTTTATTAATAACAAAAGGTGAGACGTTTTTAAGATCTCCCTCTCCTGACTTTGAAAATATAACAAATCTAACTTTTTGTTCTACATGTTTAAAAGGATGTTCTTGAACTTTTTTAATAGTTTGATTTTCATATGTTCTTTGTTTTTTCCGTTTGGGGCTTGAAGAGCCCCAAATGNACAGCGAAGCATAGGGGATGTTGTGTGTACTAAACAGTCGCTGGGGACAGTTCCTCGTTCCTACAGAAAGACTGTCTGTCGAGGGTAAACTCTAAGAGTATACATGCAACCGAATGGCCCACATCTGCATCAAAAACCTTCCGAGTCCCATACAATTACCTTCGCCTAAGGTGCAAGTGACCTATCGCTCGCAGTATACAAAATAAATATTTAACTTTTCATAAAATACATATTTAATTAGCAGATGTTTTATTGTCGGGGTTCGGTCAAGGTTGATCCAAAAAATACACATTTTTTAAATTGTATTTTTTAAATTAGCCTTGACCGAACCTTAACAAAAAAAAAAAGAAACAAAAATTTACTAATAATCACTACCTGATCTGTTCCAGACGAAGGTCAACGTAATACTGGATTCAACAAATGGTAAAAAAAATACTATATTCTTGTTATTCTTAAAATGAGTATGTGGCAATAAGTATTACTGCTAAGTTCACATCTACTTTGACAAAGTAGGTGTGAACGCTATGTTCTATAGGTCAAAATATACGCTATGGTCAAACTGTACTGAATTAGGAATATTAATACCTAATTTTCTGAATCAAAATCTTCAGTTTTCGAGGGAATAATGACCGGTCGACTTAATTTTGTTGAGTAGAATTTTTTTGTTACAATTGAAAAGTTGAAACACTGAAGATCTGGTTTATTTTGTGGCTTTAAATCAGGTGAGATCTTCCATTTATTATTGGGTTTATTATTTTCTCTTTCCATAGTTCTTGGGGTCATTGGTAGGACGGCAGTACAAGATGTCGGTTGTTACTTTCTTCTTTGATCCTTCTCTTATTCCGCTCTTTACCATATCTGCCGGTCTGTTTTATTGTTAAATCAATCGTCAGGTTACTTTTAATTATGTTCTTCAATGTTGTTAGCATAAAATGTTTTAGAACAATAGGACAGTTTTAAAGATAATAATTGAATCCAGGAACATCTATAAATCTAACCATCTAACATTTCATCGATCGCTAAAAATTCAGCTGTTTTCTGTGATTGTGTTAAATTCTTTGTGAATAATGTAGGATAAATTACAGACATTTATTTCGAATAAAATTAATTAAGGATTATTTATTATCCTGTAAAATATTTATTTATTAATTTCGAGGTAAATTGTTGACCGTCAAGTTTTATGAAGAGATGAATGTCAGGAAGTCGGTCTTGGTAGTTGAAGAATTAAAAACTGATTTGAAACTGAAAAAAAATTTTTTAGCTAACTTTAGATAATTTTTAGTGCAAGGGAACAGAATAAAAAATCTAACTGTCCCAGCCAGGACTCGAACCTGGATCCCCTGCTATCCGGGCCGGTGCATTT
>KZ807180.1:314298-343348 GCA_000696205.2 Oncopeltus fasciatus | reverse complement strand
ATATATAATTGTAATTACATAATTTAATAGGTTGTCCTTGTACATAATTTGCTTGAAAAATTTTTTTTTTTATTTGTGTTGTTTTATGTTTGTTATACTGCCCTGAAGAAGGCCTAAAATTTAGGCCGAAACGTTGGAAAAAATAAAACCATATCGGTTCACCAGTTTGCTTTAATTTAATATAAACCTTTGAGCGAGCTCCGACCATCTCCTCCTCCTGTAAATATGATATCGTTCCACCAAGAGGGGAAGGATGATATGACTCGTTCGTTTATTTCTTATTCATATGCTTCTGAGAAGAGCCAAGTATTAATGAATGGAGCGACCTCAACAAGGGTCTACTTGTCTACAGAAAAAGGTTATAAAATCACCCAGCGAAGAGGTCATTTTGCTATTTATTATTCATGAGAGATCCATTGAAATTATTTGCAAACGTACATGATCATTTATATAGCCGTCGTTATCTTCGTCGTTGTCATCATTACCATACCATTATAGAAGATTATTTACGTGCTCATTTACTCTTACCCCACATAGACAATATCGAACTTATAAAATATAACAATATATTGACAATAGCCAAAATATGTTGTGTATAAACAAAACATAAAATAAGTTTAAAAATTTATAAAATAAGTTCACAAGTTGTAGGAGTAATAAATTTCATAGTTTCCAAGCACAAAGAAATTACTATGTCCATTCACATTTATCGGTTAGAACTAAAAATGCATTAGACGAATGATGGCTAGATATTTATTCTGATTATAATAAATATGAGATGAATACTTGATCTATTGCTTTAAAAATATGTTTCAATAAATAGTTTAATAAACTATCTTAAATACTGGTTCTGATCTCTCATAAGCCGGTAATATATAGCTCATTTCTTATATGAAAGTTGTATTAAGTTTCATGTCAAAGGATTACTATTGAGTCCTTGAAGGTTTTCTATGAAGGGCCAAATCCCTTCGCTTCGTCACTATCCTTTTACATTTTCTTCAGACATAACGAAGCTGGTTTAAATATTACGGCAAACACCATAACTTTTTGTTAAGAATTCCCTTAGTGAGTGGAAGTTTCTCAGTAACATAAACTGCTAAATTGCTCTACGGAATACAGGGTGAGAGAATAACTAAATGGGAATGCCGAACGGTAACCCCCCTTGTCTGAAGTCAATTTCACTTCACTTTCCCTAACATCCCTATCCGTGCCTGATGGACTTCCCTCTGCCCTTAAGAACTTTATGTAAATAAGCTCTGCCTTCCCGTCTTAAAGTACATTGTCTTCTTTTATTAAGGAAACAGGTCTAGAGGAAATGGCGGTACAAAGAACAGGGGGAGGTTAATTTGGGCGGGAGTTTGTACAAGGAAAGTCTGCATAAACTAAACACATTCCTCTATTAATTTATCGAAAAAGCAATACATTTGTTGAATAAAAGTTCTCAGAGGCATTTAAGGTTCCGATTCACCGATCGATGGTTGACACTAAAACCCCTAAAATAGTTTCTTCCAGTTAAATTACACTGAAACATGATGTTTTTCAAATCCTGATGAAAATTGTGGTAAAGTAATCCCACAGTACATTATTAATTTGAATCCTACCGATTGCCAGATAATAATCTCGCTACCTCTGCCAATAATCGAACCCGAGTCCCCCACTTTCCGGGCGGGTGCGCTAATCAACAACACCACCGAGGTGATGAGTACGATTAAAATTAATAATAAAATGTGGGAATACTCTACAATTATCATCATGATCTGAATGTCAGGTAGTGGCCCTTTGCCAAACGAGATTCTAATAAATAGCTAGCAATTTTAGCTCCTCCGAGTACAATATATATACGTCAGACTCGTAGAGAAGTGCGAGGAATCAGAAATTATTCTCAACTCTCTCGGTGGTGTAGTTGGTTAGCGCACCCGCCCGGAATGTGGGGGACCCGTGTTCGATCCCCGGCTGAGGTAGTGAATTTTTTTCTGGCCCTCGGTAGGATTCAAATTAATAATGAAATGTGGGATTCTAAATATACCGTCAAATTTCATTATTGCTTAGAGAAGCAGAGGCGACTACTACAAATGAATTAGAAAACAATGCCGCCCGGAAAAAGTGTTTGAAAATCTAAGGTGTGTAACTCAAATCGATACTTTTGTGATGTGAGTGCCCTAGTCTTTGCTAGATCTGGCTGTCTTATTATATTATTAAATATGCGGAATTTTTTTTCTTGTCCCTTTCTTTACTCTATAGAAATAAAATTGTAACCGTAGGGGTTGGGATTCTTTGACAACCATATATCCGGTGGTGGCTCCTTATCAGGTCAAAGTTTGGTGTAAGGCGGGCAGATACTTCTACGCTGACATCAAGAAACTAAAGAAAAATGTTGACATCTTTACGATGTCTCTCTCTAAATTGAAAACATATAGCTCTTCTCATACATTCTACAGAAATATTAAAAAAAAAAAAATCAAATTTAGACGCCAAAAAGTTAATTTAAAAAAATTAATAAAATTAAATAAATAAATTTAGTTCTCTGTATGGAAAAAGATTGAATTATTTGACTTCACAATATTTTATTTTTTTCTTTAAACTGAAAAAAAATTGTTATACACACGAATGCATATAATAACAAATGTCTGCCTCCCAGGAATTGTATAAAATAAGCGAATTCCTCCGGATCACAATTTATAAACTAATATCTAACTAATTAATAAACTATACAAATCAATTTGGAAGTAAATTTGTTGACCGTCAAGTTCTATGAAGAGAGGATTGTCAGGAATTCGGTTTTGGTAGTTGAAGATTTAAAAACTATTTTGTAAACAAAAAGTTTTCATTTTAGCTAACGTTTTGGCCTGAATTTCAGGTCTTCATTAGGGCTAAACATGAAAAAGAAACACACAAAATAATATAGAAACATCTCTATATGTCATAATCTGACAAAGAATTAAGAAATTAAAATATAAAACTGTGTTTAATCAACTACCAATATAAAATGGATATATTCAGTATTTAATCATTCAATGTATTTTGGGGTTATGAACGGAAATCGGGTTGATCAGTTTTTGTAGCAGCGGTCTCGAGTGACCTCTGGTGGATATATAGAACATAACGGAGGGAAATGGCGGAGGGGGGGGGGGCACCGAGCGAGGCTATCCTAAATTCCATAAGTTAGCCTCTGGGAAGACTTGAAAAGTTTGTGCGAATTCCTTGAATATAGCTAGAGTTTGCGCGGCGCGGGATTTAGGGTGTGGATGATGGGACGTCATCAAGGCCAACATGCATAAAGAGGTACAATGGAGGTCATATCCAGCACTATGAACCTCCCCTCATACATTTGTGGCAATCGGCTGCTCAATGACGTGCTTATTCAGTATACGAATGTGCTTCATGTAAGAACCTTTGCCACTTCAGAATTACCTTAGCTTGTCTATCTCGTGATCATTATCAATCAGAATTTCACAGAGGTTATCTACAAGGAGGCAAGTATTTTTTTCTCACTTAAAAATCAAACATTTAGTGAGAGTATGTTTTGCTGAAATGATAACCCACCGCTGGGATACATCAGTGGAGAATACTTTCCCTCGAGAAACATTATAGGTTTAAAAAATGGGTCGGGTTTCAGGTTAACTCGCAATCCAAATGCCGAGGTTCTATTAATAATATTATACATTTTTTAATAATTGTTTTATTACAATATACCAGTTTTCATAAGTTTAAAATACAAACTATTTGATGAAATATTGTCAAATGTGGACTCTCACTTCAAGCAATAATTGAGTAAAAGGTTATTATATAAATGCATTTAAAAAAAAAAAGAAATGTATATGTATTTGCTTTAATAGTCAATTGGATACCAAAAAAAACTTCAGCTAACTTTCACAAAAATATTTTTTATATTTTATTTATTTATTATTAAATAATAAAAAATAATGGAATATTTTTATTTTCACTAAACTCCAACTAGAAAGATTTCATCTCAGTCATATTAATTATTTCTAGGGGTTGAAGATTTTGTTCTTTTATGATCCTCAATAAGGAGACAAAATAAAAGAAGAAATATGCATGTATTCCACCCGTATGATTTTGTTTTGAATTCTATAAATAATTTCATAATTTAATTCATTAGGAACTTAATATAAATAAATAATTTCGAAGTTCATGTAAACTAATTGTTTTTTTCGAAAATTTTGTCTATCGCCATTTGCTAATTATAAGAACATCAAAAAACCTCAATAACCGTTTTAACCATCCAAATAAAATGTACATTACATTTTCTTTTAAATGATTTTTACTGTTCAGTTATAGAGAACATTTTTTCAGAGGATTTTTTTTTTATTTTTCTTTACAATCGTTTGAGTTTTTTTATATTTATATACATCAATGTAATTGACCACATTTCGTAAAACAAAATCAGATAATTTAGAACGTAAATGGTAGCATATTTAGTTTTAATAAGAATTTTTCTTACAGCTTCTTTTTTTTTTTTTTTTTAATTTAAGTCTTTACCAGGCCAAAAATATACTTTCTGTTCCTTCTCCATTTTTTATTAACTTGCATGCAAGTAAAACAAACCATTTTATTAGACTGTAAAGATCATAATTTATGAAAGCAATATGATTCTCACACACAATTTCTCATGCTTACTTTAGACTAAAAATACCCTTATACCACCTAATACTAAAGGTAAGGGGAGAATAATAATAATGACCCAAGAAGAATTGAATGATAATTTATTTTTTAAATACAAGTTCTGAAATCCCTAAAAATACATTTATATCTAATTGTGAAATTTAATTTATCGTCTAATATCATTCCTTAATACTATGCAAATTAGGCACAGAATACAGTAGAAAGAATTTTTTTAATTTTACTTTTAGGTCCGCATGTCTTAAAATGTACAGTTCGTTTGATGAGGGTTTATGTTTGATTCTTCAGTTTGATTACAGTACTTCATTTTATAGTTTTAAAATAAACTAAGAATGTTTATTCACTAAAGAATAAAAGGCAAGTGTGATAAAATAGGCTTAAGCATTGAACATTTACTTTATCTGATTTTATCTCTGTACTCTTCATTTATTTAAAAGTTTTCCCTTAAAAAAAAAAAAAAAGAATAATAATAATAGATGTTGGCAAAAACCCTATCTACTGAACACTAAAACACTCTGACACTACTTATCATGAATAATTTCAAACTTATAACAGACATCTTAACAAAGGCCTTCATCAAAATATAGAACACTGATTCATTAATAAATTGAATCATTCCCCTACCTCCTTTGCCAGTGATATTCTCATGTTCTGGCCCCTCCCTATATTCCCAACCTATAAAAATAAGCCTGAACGATACTTTTACCAAACGCTAGGTTTTTCCAACAAAACAAGCTTAAATTACGAAATTAAAACTCATTACCTTATTGATAGATCAAACATAAACTACGAAATTCCGTGCATCACTCATAATTCTATCACGTACATACATGGTCNTAGTAAGAGCGAGAAGAATTATATATACCCCAGTTATCTTATTGAGTTAGTTAATTGTCTTTGTTATACCTGTTAGGGTTTTTGAAGAAAAAAAAATTGTCAAATTATTCTTTTATGCAAATGATTCAGAGTTTGGTGATTTTGTGAGAATTATTTTGAATGAAGAGGATGCAGCCAGTTAGTCCGATACATGGCTAATGATGATTGATAAACAGTTTCATTATTTTTGATCTCGTGATATTGGGCACAGTTGTTGCGATAAAAATAAATCACTCCGACATTTCCGACTCGACATCTGCCTGAGTGGAAAGTGAAATTAAAACAATCAAATTAGCATTTCACGAAGAAAAATTATTTTAGCATTTTCACCCAAAAGGGAAGTTTTAATTATCCACACACAAACTCACACAAATAAGTGAGATATTATAAAATTACACGTTTCACCTGAAGTTGGAGTAAAATAGTGAATATATTTGGGATATCGAGAGAAACTCGAAGATTGCCATTGATATATGCTGGGATAAGTAGACATCTATCTCTAGTGAGTTTTATTGATTTCCACAACGAGCTGTGGCTCCAGGGAAATCTACTTCCAACGAAAGAAAATGTCCAACAATTTCTCGTCCAAAAGCAATCTCAGAACCTCTGTCCACACCAGTGAAGCAGGAGTTTCTTATAAGCAAATGAATCCGATAACGTCTCCAAGGATTTCTTCAATTCGTGAATATTTAATTTTAATTCAACCAAGTGTCCTTCATATTTGATAATTTTTTTTTTTTTTAATACTTATTTTATAATTAGGGAGATTAGCCATCTCTTCAAATCATGGAGTTTCGAAGATTTACAAAATGTATTTAAACGCTATGCACGTGAACGAAAAATTTAATTCAAGTATGAAATTCTATTTGACACTTATGTAGGGTGCTTCTGCAGTTAACAATAACACCCTCCAAACACGCTTATACAGAACACGTTAAGGCTACATTTACCATAAAACAGTGCAGGAAGGCCCAAAATACGCTGGCCTCGGAATCTGCTTGAGAATCCACAAGCTTCATGTCTAGGGTGACATTGTTGGGGGCGTGTTCCAGCTCGTGCCCACCATGATTTAACTTATTACTTTATTTCATACTTCAATATTCTGATACTCTGAGATATCGGCATATATAGAAATATATAGATATTAATAAATAAATCATTTTCAGATTCATTTTTTTTTCTATTGGATTTCATTATTGTGAATAACATTCGTCTATATAAACACAAAATTAATTACTTACAACATGTTAAGCCATTTTTATCGAGATAACTCAACTCAGCTATATACCGGCTTCAGTATAAATACTCAATACGTTTAAGGAAAGGCCAACATTCAAATTTATAATCCTCTTTAAAATACAACGATGAAATATGAGATATGCAGAGATTTTTCATGATGTGGCTCCACATCACATTATATTAAATCGTACAAAATTGTATTATTTGTCATTATTTGCACAGAATAAAATTTCTTTTTTAGATAATTTTACCTAGGGTCGTTATGGCCAGCAAAATGTTTTGAATAGTCATTTTATTGCGCCTTCATGAAAGGCTATTCTTTTTTTTATAATTTTATAATCAACTCTTTAGGATAATTGAGATATGTGGTTTTAATTGATAAAGGTCTCCTGCTTGTTTACTCATCAACTTTGCGTCTGATAGTTCTCTTCTTTCTGCAGGAGGAGTGCTATGAAGAAGTGAGAGATGTCCGTAGCGAAGCGTGAAGCCCGGAGACCGTGGCCCTGGCACTGGAAGGACCGCAAACCCACTACGGTGAGTTCCCTGGTGACCTCCGCCTACCAAGAGAGTGTCCTGAATGCCTCGACGGAGAGCAGCTGGCGGAACGAGGTGTGGTCTGACTGGGGAAGGAACGACACCTTTCTCTTGAAGGGGTCCTCCAGCTCCGGAGGGGAGGAGTTCATCCTCGGCCTCCCTGCAGTCGTCCTCAACTCCACCCTCAACAGGACCTCGCCAGAGATTGCTGAAGGCTCTTCCGTTGCCGCGGTGGCTCTTCTGGGCACAGTCTTCTCTCTTATCATCTTTGCGACTATTATAGGTGAGTACCTCTCTCTTATATTGCTTCTCCTTCATTTTTAATGTGATGATTGAACTCTTCAGAAAGTGACAATCTCTTCAAGCAACTTATTTAGGTTACATTACGTTAAGTAATACGAACCCTTATAATCCTCAACTTACAAAGTTCTTTTGTGTCAATGAAATTTTCTAAATTCCTACTTCTAGTCAGCTTAATTAAATTAAACCTTATTCATATTTATAAAAAGCTTATTTTATATTGATTATAAGAAAAAATGCACAGTGACTATAACATTACAATAATGAGCTGGAATATATCGAATCTTAATAGCAAATGATCTGTTTCCAATATATGAAATTTCAGAAAATTGTGTTTTATATGTGACTCGTTCGTGTTGTTTTGAGCCTACCAAGTTTGGTTGCTATTTCCTCAATCATCTTTTAGAATTGAGAAAAAAATCAAAACAGAGCTCCACAGCACAGCAACGTGTTTTTTGCTGGATTTAATTTTAAATCTGATTGATTAATAATTAAACCTACCTATAAATGAGAATAAATCAGTTTAAGGCTTTTTGAATAGCAACCATCACCCAGACTTAATTTTATATAAATATATATTATAACATAATATTATTGGTAAGATCAATTGTTAAATATAAATCTATATTACTTTTTAGTAATGGCAAACCAAGCAAATAAAAGCAAGCCAAACGCTAAGGTCATAATTGTCTGAATAATGCTGAAAAATAGCAATTCGTATACTGAATTGGAGGGGAGAGGGTATCGGAAGGGGTGGAAATGGAGGACTTAACCGGGTGCTGTATCATACTCGGACTTTGGCACCGCACCGGAAGACCTCTCACGATCTTCAGTACAGGCTATGGCGCACGCAATGTCGAGGAGGAAGCTTGGTGGTAGGGTAGGCAAATGGCTGCAATCCAGCAAGTCTCAAGCCAAAAAGTCTGAGAGATTATTGCTGAGCATGTCGGTCTTGGTGCCTCTGGCAGTTCCTCCTACTTCCAGGTTCTTCGTGTAGGACACACTTAGTAAGAGCGAGAAGAATCGTCACTCGCACAACACTTAAGATGCACATTTTTTTTGCACTTAAGACAGCACAAATTTCTGTATCTACTTCTTCATTACTCTTGGTTTCGTCAGAGTTTACTAATAGAGAGGAGGAGAGCCAGGAACAAACTTTTCAAAATTATTTATTATACAACGGGGAGCTGAAGTTATTTTTAGTAATGTCAAAATCGGATACACGATCGGGTAGTTTTTTTTTTCAGAAGCAGTGTGATCAGTCCTGCTCCAACCCGCACTGACCAAGGAGGAACTGTGATTTTTCTCAGATTCCCTTAGATGGGTTTGTCTCCATTAGACTGACAGATCTCATCAATCCGGGGTGCCGCTGTCCTTTGTTATACTTTAGGCAAAGACATTTCTCCATCAGACTTATGGCAAAGCAATGAACGGAAATTGTTCAGGAAAAGGATAACCTGGACAGGCAGTATCTTTAGCATGTAAATTATGAGCGCTGGAGACACCACACCAAAGGAATTAATATCTGGATACTTTCCATGGCTTTTCTATTTATCTACTATGTTTACAAAATGATCTATAATTGTTTGTGTATTTGTATCTGTACGTAGTAGGAGACTTAGAGCGAGTGTCTATTAATTCAATTCATATTTGTTTTACTAAAGACACACATAGATATTGAAATTAAACATCTGTATATGATTACCAACTCTTATGGAGGACAGTTTTTGAGTATATTAATTTGATTAAATGATGCAAAAATAACTTAATTAAAATTCATTTCATTAGTACAAAATTATATTTAGCAAAACCCCTATGTTTAGAAGTTACCTTTCAAAATTTGAAATTCCACACTTATTGATTTCTTATATCTCTGATCAAGCCTAAGAAAGGAACTCACATTTCCCTGTCTGTGCTTCAGAATTACACCAATGTATGTAATGATTTTGTGAGTTGAATTGTAAGAAGTTCTCCTGCGTAATTATTTTACATGCTTGTGAAATTGCTCTTACAGTCACAAATCAGCATAAAAACACTTGCTTAATTCAATAGTTCTTTTTGCGACTAGTCTGTTTGAAAACGCTAATAAATTCTCTGCGATGAAAATAATATATGAATAGCTACAAACTGTACTGTATAACTGTAAGTAATATTACATAACTTATTATATAAGAGTATTGCTGATCTGGCAAAGCTGTACATTAATAGCTTGGAGGAGGAACCATTGCTGAACTGAAAGCAATAAGAATCCTGTTCAGCATATTCCATGCGATGTTACCTCTATGGATCGTTGGGAAAGATTAATAACAGCCCGTGGATCGCGGCAAGCCCCTAATGAGCGAAGGCCATATATTAAATTCCTCAGTACTCATACCCCATACACGGACATAGTCACGTTCGGCTCCTTATTTTCTTGCCGAGTACAATAAATTCTAAGTTTTCGTTTTGAGAAATGGTTCCAGCATCATTGTAACCTCAAATAATAAATATGTACTATTTAGCACTATACTGATAGATGCGTACTGGGTTAAAATTTAATAAAATTAGTAAATATTTAAATTATATAGAATCTAGCAAGTATAATAAATGTATATTTTGATAGTATTTATTACTAGTTTCACAAAAATTAAATCACATTAAATTCTCTCAAAATAAGCAAAAAATTTTATTACTAACATCAGCCTTTATGAAAGCAATTTAACTGGGAATTTTAAATCTAATCAAACCTCTTTTGAGCCAAAAGGCGTTATCTTCGTGATGGAAAGTGAAGTGAAATTATTTTTTCAATTTGAATCGTACAGGGGGCAAGAAAAAACTCAACCTCAATTGGTGAGAGGCTTTTTTGTTTATTTATGAAAGCTATTTACTTTAATATATTTTTTAAATTTTTTTTATTTATTTATTACATTCTGTTGAAATGAGAACATTTTTAAATTAGATTACAATATAAAACAAAGAAAAAGTAAAATAACATTCAATGATAATCACATGAAGAGAGAAGGTGACCAGTGACACCACTGTCAAATTATTTACAGACTATATTCCAAGGAGGTCATGGGGCCCTCTTCTTCTGTTGATGGGATGGGTTATAGGGGTTGGAGTTGAAGGATAGCGTCTGTACTAATGGATATGGCAGTTTACTGTGGAAAAGGCTGAAGCTGGAAGAAAGGAAGTCTTGAACAAAGGGGATGTTAAGATTGTGGAGAAGGGATGAATTGGATACGTAATAGGGAGCATTTGCGATTCTTCGGAGGGTTTTGGATTGAAAGAACTGGATTCGTTGAAAGTTGGAAGGCTTGGCGGCACCCCAGATTTCTACTCCGTAAGTCCAGATTGGTCGTTATAAGGTTTTGTATTGCGTCAGTTTGTTCTCTATTTGTAGGATTGGAGTTTCTATTTATGTGTCTGTGTAAGAGTCCTTGTCGTCAATTGAGTTTTCCTTTCTTTTAATTTCAGCATACTCAACCCATGTAAGTCGTGAGTCAAGATGGAACCCCAGGTAACGAACGAAATTTGAATGTGGTAAAGGAATATTGTCAAATTGAACAATTTCAGGTAGTATTTTTTTCCGCAGTTAAAAATTAACTTGAACGCATTTTTCTTCATTGATTTTTATTCTCCATTTGCCACACCATTGTTTGATTTTTTCGAGGTGATCTTGTAGGTTTTAGAAGCAGTTTTAGAATCGGGATGGGAGGATAGGATAGCTTTGTCGTCCGCAAATAGAGCTAAGAGGGTACTTGGATGGGAAGGGAAGTCAGCAGTGTACAGGATAAATAGGATAGGTCCAAGAACACTACCTTGAAGAACTCCCGCTTCCACTTAGTAGAAATCGGGGTAATCTAAACCTAGCCGAACCCTAAAGAAACGGTTGGATAAGTAAGACTTAAGGATAAGGTAAGTGTTACTAGGAAGTATGGATTTCAGTTTTAACAGAAGACCACTGTGCCAGACTCTATCGAATGCTTGGGAAACACCCAAAAAAGGTCCTGGGCAGAACTCTTTGCGCTCATGGGAAGAGGAAATGTAGTCAACGACGCGAAAAACTTGCAGGACAGCAGAATGCTTACTTCTGAAGTCGAACTTATGATTTGGGAGGATATTGAAGGGTTCAATGGAAGGCATTATTCGTTTTAACATAATTTTTTCGAAGGCCATAGAAAGTTTAAGACGGAGACTATTAGGATATTTATTTACTGGTTTTCCAAGTTTGGGTAATAATATTATGTCGGAATAAATTCAGATGAGTGGGAAGTGGCTAATTCGGAATATACAATTATATATGTAGTTCAGGAATGTTCTTGAAAATATTTCGGAATAACCGGTGATGAAATCATATCATCAAATGTATGAAAGTTTTGACCTGCCCATCCTTTGCTTCTGCAAAAACGAAACTTGCAATTTAAAATATTAGCAAGAGGAAAAAATTAATTACAACAAAAAAAAATTGTAAAGCTAATTTTATGAGGGCCATTTACGTTTAATTCTTATTTATAATAATTTTCACTTAATGTTAATCGATCAAAAACAAATTATGACCTTTTAATGTATTCTATTATGAAAGAGTAATACTAAAGAATATAAATGTTTATGTACACAAAACACTTCAGACACAAAAAGTCTACGATTTGCGGAAGAAAAAATTAGAACTACTCAACATTTAAATAAGATACCATATGATATGATGCAATATTTAGAACTTCCTCTACCACTAAAAACATCATAAACAACAAAGTTTTTACTTTTCAGAACATTTGTAAGGCTACTGACATATAAAATAATGGTATTGGGTTAGGATTACAGACTGAGCTCTCCATTATTAATGATATTTAGGAAAATCGGTAGCAAGTTGTACCCCAATAGCAAACAAGTTCTACCCTCTCCTGGCCACACGGCTACCCCTGTTGGTAGCAGACAGCCCCAACTGCAGCCTCTCTCGCCAACCCCTCCCTTCCCTCGTAGCCAAATTCCCCACTCTCTCGAGGGCCACTTCCCCTACATCCATCCCTCCACTTCCCACAGCCCTGTGCATGGCGTCACCGGTTGTAGCTCCCTCACACTTAGCCCACCTAAGGGGATATCTTCTGTCCTCATCTTCCTCTAGGATGAGATGGGGCAAAACGGAAGAATTGATGAAAAACAGAGGTAACAAAAAAGTTAGGGGATCTTCTTATCGATGATTTATGTGATGGGAATGGACTTTAGAACAAAAATTCGAACTATCTTTGAGAAAAGACAATAGCAATCTCGTAGAAATGTGAAGTGGAGGATTCAGCACCATCTAATTCTATCTTTAGGTCCAACTTTATTACCCATCATAAAAAGAACAAGTCAATCTGCTGTTTGAACAGCGACCTATCAAAATTTACGCTTTTTATTAATTGCATTTTTTATTACCATAACCATTGCAGTAATCATTTGTACTTGATATTGTTTTTTTTTTTTTTTTTTTTTTTTTTTTTTTTTTTTTTTTTTTTTTTTTTTTTTTGAGGATTTGCATAATTGCATACAGAAAATTGTAGATTCCCTTAAAGTTTTCTCAACTCTATTTTAAACAGCAACGCCGAATCAAAAAAGTAACTTGAAATTGTTTAAATCTTTGTATACCTCAAAAATACGTAATCGAACTGTTTTCTATTAAAAAAAGAATTTCTTCTTTGTAATCATGATAAATGTATAGTTTTCTTGAATTCATTTTCTTAAATCTGGCTAGCTTGGAAATAATTCTTTCTGCGTATTGGTTGAGAGAGTTTGAATTTGACTCTGAATCATTTGAATACGATTAAGTGTCTGCAAAATGTGGCTCCAGAATTTTAATAAATCAGCTATGAAAATTGTGATTCTCATTTATCAAATGCGCTTATTTCTCTGTGTCAGTGATGCTAATGGGGAATTAATGGGACTTTTATGTTTTAACAACGAGTTTTAGGGCTTTAGTCAGCACTTGGGATTACAACGAGAAAAATTATTAGATCTGCTAGTTTAGACGGTACACAGAGAGGTATTTGCCAGTGTTAGAGACACAAAAAGTAGCTGGGCAAACTGGAATAATTTAGAAAATAGAAAGATAAAGAGTCAGTTAAAAAGTGAAAAACAGCTGGTTGTAGCGCTAATGTTACTGGGCCTACAAGCTGTTCCATTGCCCATATATTGCCCCTCATATCTCGTTTTCTGTTGTTTATTCCACAATACTTAAATTTACAATTACAGATTGGTAAAAGTTTGTCCTAGTTTTGTAAGACGCAAGCGGATCTCTTCGTCTGAGACATTGCCCCGAAATAATGCAATTCTTATAATAATGTGTAATTTATATTATATTATTGTAATATTAAAAAATCGCTTCGTTCCCGATTTATAAAAATAAGTATGTCTTCTTAGGCCAATGTATACAAAACAATTATAGTCAATACGGAATAGTAGAATAAGCTAGGATCTTATGGGCACTCTATGAATGAATGATTATGAAAAGTACGAACTGGAAAAGCATGGGGATATAGATGAAAATTTAGAATTTTTGTTGTTATTTTAGTTTTATTTAAAAAAAAAACCCCAGTAAAAGTTAAAGTTTTTGGCAAGAAATCAAACACGATAGAATAATACGAATCTAAGGAATAAGATTTAATCCAAATAAACTTTTTTTTTTAAAGATCCAGATCCAATAATGTTAACTTTTGGTTGATAAAAGCCAATTTAAATAAATTTGGAAGAGTAAAGAAGTAGATGTGGGATTCATCTGGTAAAGTGCGGTGCAAATAAATTGTATACAGATGACCAACATTAATATGAACGTTTATATGAAATATCTGTCAATTTAATTGTCTGAAATAACGAACTGAATTTTAAATAAATATTTAAGAAGTATTAAGTACCTTTTATAAAAGGTACACTGGAAATGGTAAAGATTGTATTGATTTAAGATTGTAACTAATGGCCGACAAAACAAAATTAATATTAGAATCACTGCATAATATTTGTTGGGGAGAAAATGAAGTGGAGTTTAGTTAAATATATACAGTGTAGATTATAAAAAACGGTAGAGAATCGAATAAGCTATCGTTATTTTTTCGGAAAGAATGAGAGAGATGTGTTATAAGTTCCCCCTAAGGTTGAATATTTTGGGGAATACACAGATATGAAAGCTGAGTAGGTCGTGGAAAATATTCTTCACAAACAGTCAACTTTTCAAAGATTTCAAATATTATTTGGAAAGATTTATAAAGACATCAAATGTTTGTCTATACATATATATGTATGTCTTCCTTTAGTTTAATATTTAATCCTACTAGAGATAAGGATTTAATATCCCTAGCACTCTTGTTACCAAGGAAGAGTTGTAAATGCGAACAAGAGCTAGAGAATTACAGGAAGAGAAAATTCATTTATTTCATGAGAGACCAATAACTAATCTCTCTTCAAAAAGCACAACCCAACACAAACTTTATTCCAGTTTATATTTTTACTATTTTCTATTTCAATTTTCACGCTATGATTATCATCTTTTAAAATTTTTTAGAAAAATGTTTACTTATTATTTAAATAATCAAATATCATATTAAAATACATATTACCTAATGTTGTAGATAATTTATTTCATAAAATATTACTATAATACCATTCGTTTTTTATTCTATTATTAGCAAGTGAGGATGACTTAATACATTAAAAGTAGTCCATATTTCAAATTCAGTTCGTTACTTCAGGCAACTAAATTGACAGATAACATTCGTTTTACATTCTACTATACAGGTGAATGCAAATCAATTTTTCGTGATTGGTTAATTCGTATTTTATAATTAGTTTGTGAATTATAGTGTTAAATAAAGGCCAAGTCGCCTTTGGTAAATTAATTTATTTACACTTGAGAGCTTTCGAACTTAAATTAGCACTCGAAATGAGAAGTACCTCAACGGGCTTAAGGCCTATACTACAGATGACCCATTAAGCGCCCAAATTTACCTGCCCTTCCCCCTCTAGAAGAATTACAAACTGCCATTCAAAAAATCCAAGACCTGAATTCAATATGTTCTTGAGCTTTGACAATTAAGCTTTCTCTGAATGTAAAAAAATCTCAGTTTTTGGGTCTAGATCCGAGGGGAGCGTCCACGTTACAGAGCTGTACTCCGAGTCGGGATGGTTATACCCATCTTTCCGTAGGGAATATGTCCTTGGTTCTCTCCTCTATCAAGTCATATTTTCCCATTCCCCTCCTCCCTACCACTATGATCTTTTAACTTTCAAATCTTCCGTACTTTCCCGCCACGACATTCCAATCTTTATCCTTCCCCTTACAAATCCGCTGCGTTTAGTCGCTCCTTCCTCATCAGATCCTGCAGGCTCTGAAACTCGATCCCTCTAAATATTCGTCACTCTTCCTCGCTCGCATCCTTCAAATCCCAGCTATTTCAACATCTCCTCTCTGTACAATCAGGTATCAGGAGCTGCTAAACTGTATCTTGTTAATCTTTTATTTTTCTTATTATCATAATTAAATGTTATTTTATTAGTTTTGAGTTTCATTGTTTTTTCTTGTGTAGCACTTATTTTTTTAGGCATCTATTTTTTTTTTATTTTTTACTTAATGTATTTCTTAGTTTTTATTTTTATTACTTATTTCTTCTATTTCCGTACTTGTAAAATAAATTGTAAAAATATTTATTTTTATTGACAATAGTCATAGTTCTGTTCAAAATATTCTATATTATTAGTCTATTGTTTATTTGTACTTTTTATTTTTATTATTGCAACTAGGTCATAAATAGCTATACAGTCAGCTGTGTCCTCTTTGTTATTCAAGGGGACTTAAGTCCCAGAATAAAACTTATTTTTCTTCTTTCTTTCATACATTTTACGAAGTACAACATGGCCTTTAATTAACTCCTAATTGTGAGACTACAGGACATTGTACGTGTGTATTTGTTTTCATGTATGTATGCATACATATAAGAATATTTTTAACATATAGCTTATGTCATTTAACATAAAAATTCATGCTATCATTGCATACATATAATATTAACTATGAATGATTCTGCTGGCTTGGTAAATTTTATTTTGCTCAAAATTATACGGCAGCATATGTTGGACAAACAAAGATCCCCATTAAAAGACGAATCAGTAACCATCAATATGACATTAAAAATAACAAAACCACCTTTCACAAACAATCTACTACTGACAAATATACTTTTTTGGACTTTGATAAATGCACACACTTCTTGCGACTGAACTAGACCATGAGAAACAACTTTTAGCCGAGTCTATTCACATACATTTAGAATATAACCTATTAATGACAAAACATATAAAGACTATATTTCTTCCACATACAGAAATATTTTTCACGTCTTAAAACAAAAATCATAATAAGACCACCCCATAGCATATTTCCCCTCCCACTTGCCTACAGTGATATTTCCATGAACTTCAAGCCATTTAAACCGTCTCATCCTTTCCCCACTCCTACATCCGTTTCCCGTTTCTTTACACAACGGTCAAATAAAAATTTTTTGAAACAGATCAGTCGCGATGTAGACTCAGTTGAGCACGAGTCTCTCTCTCCCTATCACCCTACTTGGTATGTAAACTTAAGAATTTTATTAATTAAGTTTTTATTTCAAATATGTTCAGTATCCATTTTATATATGTGGCGGCGTTTTCGCTGGTTCGAATGTGACTAATAAATTACAACTTAAAATTTAGTTTCAGCAGGCAGCTCGGTCCTCGCTTTCACCTGCAGTCCTTCCTCCAAAGCGGCCATGAAATTAAAGGTCTCCAACTCGGCCAAGCGAAAAACCCAAAAATTCAGAGAACTTACCTTCTGGGAATGCGTGGCAGTCGTGAGTGCACGAGGAGTAATGGACTGTATTGTAACGGGGAGGCGCATAAGGCGGCACGAATTAATAATACTTTTAGGAAGCGAAATGGCGGCGGCGGGTACGTTAGACACTTCGTCTAGCTACTCCTATGGTATCTGGAAGCAGAGTGGTTCCTATGGGATCTGGAAGCAGAGTGTCTCCTATGAGATCTGGAAGCAGAGTGTCTCCTATGAGATCTGGAAGCAGAGAGAGAGAGTGTGGTAGGGGAAGGCTGCTTTAGGCGATAAGGGCCGCGAGTCCTGGCGAGTCAGCCCCTGTGCCGAGATTAGGGCGCTCGGGACTGATAAAGGAGGATTAAGGGGGCGAACAATATAATTGATTACACACAGTTCTATATATTCATTCATTTTTCTTTGTTTCATTATCATATATAGGCATGTTTCTATATTATTTTGTTTGTTTCTCTTTCATATTCAGTCCTGAAAAAGGCCTGAAATTCAGGCCGAAAAGTTGGATAAATAAAAACTATTTTGGTTACAATTTAGTTTTCAATTGTTCAACTACCAAGACCGAATTCCCGACAATCCTCACCTTTTAGAATATGACGGTTAACAATTCATTCCATATTCATATTAATATGTTTGTTGCACGAATGTTTTCAATAGTGTTAAAACAAAAAAAAATACAAATTTTGCAAGAAACATTATCCATGTATTTACCGTTTCTTCTTTCGGGTTGGACCGTGTCAAATTGGTGTTATTTGCCGAGCTTAAAACGATAAATACTTCTGACGACCGTCGAAGCCTACGTGAACATTATCCATTTATTCAATATGAAATAGCACAGTCTTCTTCTTTTTTTTTTTTTCATTCCCATTGATCAGCCCATTTCACCCTCCATTTTTTCCTCACCCCACTTCCTCAAACAGAGTGTTCACGAAGCAAAAATCCATCTACTAAAATATAAACAGAATCTGCAGGAATTATTTGCATTTAGGGGTATAAACAATCTAAGATATGTCAAGGGTATCGGCCATACTCCTGATTTTATTTTTAAGTCATTAGAAATTTCTTGACCTCTACTTGGAAACCTTTAACTAATAATCAATTGTATATTATTAAAACACTTCAAATTATTAAAAACTAGTTTACTTATTATTATTGTAATTATATAATTAAAAATTATTTTTTTGATAAAATTATTTAATATAGTAGTTGCATATAATAAAAATTATGTATCTTTATGAATATAAGATTTAGATATAACAAAAGCGATGAGAATAAATAGTTTATTTTTATTCGATTTTCGTATTTTATATATTTTGCAGAATAATGTCTTATGTGTAACTTATTAGTATGATAAATGAAACAATGGCCTGATTTCATTAATTTTTTTCAATATCTGTAAAAATTATAAGAGGGAAACTCCTTCACTAAACTGAACTTCAAATTTGAGTAAAAATAACTCATCCTGAAGGAATATGTAAACAATACAAATTAGCCATGATTATGAAGCTGTTGGCGCTGAAGGAGCATTTCGGAAACTATCCATGGATCCCACGTAACTGAGACAAAGTCTCGTACCGTCTTGGGAGTCTCACGACAGAAACTTTCTCAATTTCCGTTCGCAGACAGGTTGGAACAGAAACCTTTGTAATTGATGAGCTGGTGAGCCAACGGAGCTCCACCGGTGCTTAGAATGATGGTCCAATGGCAAACTACTTAACTATGTCTTGTTCGTGCTGTCTAATGGTAGCATCCTCCTTCAAAGGAACATCTATGAGCACACCACCCTATTCTAAGCAACTATGCAGACAGGGCTGGCATTTGTTACTCAATGAAACTTTGTACAGGGTGGGGGACTCATACACTTTGATTATCATTCTGAATTTATATGAGATCAAAATAACTAAATATGTGTTAAAGTATACATTCAGCACAAATATCATTTTAGTAAACAAGTATATTATAAAATATATTTAAAATGTTACTTCCTCTCTTTAATCGTGCAATTATAAATATTAAAAAATGTATTAAATGTTACGCTTTATTTACGTATAGATTTGGGCAAGAAACGCTATAGTTACCAAATATCATTACATTAACTTCTGTTGAGAAAGTCAAATTTATCGTATTGACCCTATGAGACAGACATTTAATACTTTTTTCAATCGTTCATCGGTTGAAGAAGCTAAATACAAGGTTCTTACCTTAACCGATTTATGCCAAAAATTCAAGTTCAACGGTTTGAAATAAATGACATAAATACTGATTTTCTTATATTTTAAAACAAAGAAAATTTAAATTTTGATAATTTCATATACAGCCATTACATTCCATGATTTCTATTGTACTCCAACAGTGGCAAGCTATCGAATTTAGCCTTCCTCTATTCCTCCTACCCCTTTTCCTCGAAAAAACAAATAATAATTAACAAATTCATCTAATATTTTTAAAAATCTATTAGGTTTTGTTTAATTTCCAATACTGAAGAAGCTGTGCATAGTGACATGGTGAAGAGGCTTTATTTATTCAAAAGGAGAGTTTTTTTGACCGTAGATATTATTATTAGATGATTTTAGTTGGGGTTCGGTCAAGGTAGATCCAAAACACACAAATTTAAAAATGTATTTCGGCTTACATTGTAAGCCATCTTCAGGGCTGTATAAATACAATGTCATGAGAATACAATAATAATTGATAATAATATAATAGAGAATTACAATAATATAATGTGATATTATTGTCAATTATTATTGTATTCTCATGACATTGTATTTATACAGCCCTGAAGATGGCTTACAAAGTAAGCCGAAACGTTGGCAGATAATCCTTTACAAAAAATACATTTTTTAAATTTGTGTGTTTTGGATCTACCTTGACTGAACCCCAACTAAAATCATCTAATGGCTTTATTTATTATTTAGTTTGTAGATGGTCGAAAAATCCAAACCTTTTTCACCATCATTCGACACGATAAGTACTTTAATAGCATTATTAATGATGCTAAAATGAACTAAAAACCTAATTTTATCTTCTAATGGACAACATTACATACATAATGTAGAAAACGGGAAATCTAATTCAATATTTAGTTCAACTCCAGTCTTCAGATGTACGAGAACTTCTCCGTGAGGGTAATAGGAATGTGTCAGAGGAGATGGGGAGCTATTATGACGTCTTATTTATTTGACTATTACTTTTCTAATGTAAGTAAGTGTGCTTCAATTTAAACATGCAGAATATGAAATAAAATTTCCTGTAAGCACTAATATATGATGGCTACATTTGTGATGGAATCACTTTTAGTAGGGCATAACGATTTTCATTATTTAGTGTTTGTAAGCACCTCAAGCAAACATTTACTCCTCATTCAGATCCCTTAGACCTCCCCAATGCCGCGGAGACTGAGGCGTTCCTCGACATACCATCATTACCTCTGTCCTTGCCACTCAAGGCAGTAACACCTTCCGAGGTCAAGTATATACTCTTTCGTCTGCCTAAGGGCAAATCACCCGGATATGATTTAATTACCGGCCAACTTCTCCGGAATATTCCCAAGAAGGCAATTATAATCCTTACCTACATTTATCATTCCATATTCAGAACCACCCACTTTCCTCTCCTCTGGTAATATTCTGATATAATACTATTTCCCAAACCTGGAGAATTACCACACAACCCCTCATCTTATCGTCCTATAAGTCTCCTTCCTGCACTTTCAAAGGTTTTCTACTGTTAAAACGAATGGTGCCTTCTATTGAACCCTTCAATATCCTCCCAAAACATCAGTTCGGCTTCAGAAGTAAGCATTCTACTGTCCAGCAGGTGTTTCGCGTCGTTGACTACATTTCCTCTTCCCTTGAGCGCAAAGAGTACTGCCTAGGAGCTTTTTTGAATGTTTCCCAAGCATTTGATAGAGTCTGGCACAGTGGTCTTCCGTTTAAACTGAAGTCCATACTTCCTTGTAACACTTACCTTATCCTTAAGTCTTACTTATCCAACCGTTTCTTAAGGGTTCGGCAAGGATTAGATTACCTATCCTATTTATCCTGTACACTGCTGACATCCCTACCCACCCAAGTACATTCTTAGCTCTATTTGCGGACGACCAAGCTATCCTATTCTCTCGTCCAGATCCTAAAACTGTTTATAAAATCCTACAAGATCACCTCGAAAAAATCAAACAATGGTGTGGCAAATGGAGAATTAAAATAAATGAAGAAAAATGCGTTCAAGTTAATTTCCAACTGCGGAAAAAAGACTTCCCTGAAATTGTGAAATTTAACAATATTCCTATACCACATTCAAATACCGTTCGTTGCCTTCGGTTACATTTTGACTAATGACTTACATGGGGAAAACATACTAATTAAAAGACAAGAACTCAATCGACGGTATGGACTTCTATACAGACTCATGAATAATAAATCCAAACTTACAATAGAAAACAAACTGACGCTCTACAAAACCTTATTACGACCAATCTGGATATACGGAGTAGAAATCTGGGGTGTCGCCAAGCCATCCAACATCCCACGAATCCAGCCCTTTCAAACCAAAACCCTCCGAATAATCGCAAATGCTCTCTATTACGTATCCAATTCATCCCTTCACCACGATCTTAATATCTCTTTTGTTCAGGATTTAATTTCTTTCACCCTTTTCCATAGTAAACTGCAATACCAACCTAATCCACTTGCACAGACCATGTCTTCTAACTCCAACACCTACACCCCTCCCCGCTGGCTCAAACGAATATGGCCCCGTGAACTCTTGGGGACATAGTCTGTAAATAATTTGACAGTGGTGTCATTGGTCACCTTCTATCCTCATGTGATTGACATTGAATGTCATTTTTAATTACATTGTAATCAAATTTCAAAATGTTTTTATTTAACAGAATGTTATAAATAAATAAAAGTTAAAAAATAAATTTAAGATTACTGTTACGAGTCAAAATTACTTAGTCTGATTTTGTGACTGCTTTTGTATTACACTGGTAAGCCCTGATGAAAGAGCATTTATGCAAAAAAAATGCTTACGTGTTCCTTCTTTACAAATACAACACACTTATTACTCATCAAAGTAAATTTTGTTGTGTGATTATATAAAATTCTTGTTCTTTTAACATGAGATGATTCTCATTTGCAGGCTAAAATCCCCACCTAATGCAACTGATATTCTATAAATGTTTTCTTCTGAAAGCTTCGAAATTCATATATTTATGTGTTGTGTGCGTCCATGTTAGTGACGTAGGTTACCTGGGCATCAGGGATCATCACGAATGCCGATGCGATGTAGGTATGACCAATAAGCCTCGCTAACGCCTATGTTGTCTTATTATTATTGATGAGATGCATTGTTTGATGGTGGGAAAATATCTCTTCATGCTTTAGCCTTTATTAGTTCTCGCCTAACCATCCTGCCAACTCGCCATTCACACTTAAGCAGCTTGCATGTACCAAATTCGGGGCTAGAGAGTACACTTTTTCCATCGTCTTTGCACTAAATGGTTTCTTAGTTTTTGACTACTTTGGAGTGACTGTGGAGGGGGTTCTTTATCAAACTTTCGATGATACTTATGAGAGTCAGTGGTGTTTCTTCAGCATTCTATATATGTATTTCTCTTTTGACTACATATTTAGAGACGTCAATATTGCTACCTTCTTGGCCTGGTCGTAAGGACACACAGTGTTCAGCCTGTACAATTTTTCTTCTTCTTAAAATATATTCTGTTATCCTCTCTTACACCTACGTTACTGAAGTAATTTAGGAGTATTCAGTTCGATGTTTGCTTCAATAATAGTACTCTCGTAGGATATCGTTCAGAATACTCTAATTAACCCAGTAGAAAAATTGTTTAGCCTCATCTTTAACTTATTCTATTTTTAATTGGAACTTTCTTGTTATTGATATAAATTTTTAATACAAACCATTTAAAATTTAATTCATTTGAATGGAAACAGTTCAAATTTTGTTATTATAAAACCTAATTTATTGTTTAAAAACAAAAACCTATTTTTTAATTCCTTATTGATTTTATTCTATACATATTGAATATTTGTTTGGTATTTTATTCCATTTATGAAAAAATTGATGGTTTGTTAGAATCTTATTAGAGCCAGTTGTTAACAAATGATATCATAGCCTTCTCAGTGCACGATTGCAGTGGATTTCTAGACCACAATGTTTCAGAATCTCATTTGTTCTGATGACTGCACTGCCTAATTTTACTGAATTCGGTAGAAGTATATGAAATCTTTTATATTGCGCATTGCGAGAAAAAAAAAGCCATAATCATTATTATTTACCACATTCTAAATTAATTCTAAAAAAAAGAAGATTGCCAACTGTCGCTGAACATTTCAATAAAATATAAAATCGGACGAGTATTGCAGTGGCTGTGGCCTTCAAAGAAGCGACGAATACATTAGAACTAAACCTTATTAAACATAGTCTAGAAACAATATTTTAGGTTTCCAACAAAGTTCAATAGTTTTATTTAGTGCACATTTTCTTAGTATTTCAATATTTCCTATCCTCTATTAATTAATTATGCACTGTAAAATCAATCGTATCATATCAATCAGTTTGTACACAACTGATCAGATGCAAATTCACTGGCACCTTTAAGTGAAAGAAAGATTTTCATTTTTTCCAGAGTGCAATCTAAACACCAACAATTAGTCCATTACCTTAGCTTGTTGAAATTATTAAGTTACCAGACCATTTGAACTTCCTGTTTTATTTTTTTTGGTTTTTTTTAGGAAGGTTTAAATTAAGCAAATAATTACTAATAAATACATTTATTCATCAAAACATTCTTTTCTGAAATTAATAACCTTCTCCCAATAGCCTGTCTCAGTTGTCGAAACATATCTGTCTGAGGTGGTTGTCTTGAGATATGACAGGTGGTAATCAGTAGGTGCAAGGTCAGAGGAAAAGGACAGATATGGCAAAACCTCCAAGCCAATCTCTGTCATATTGTCTCAGGTCAATTTAGAAGTGTGTGGCATTGTCCTGGAAAAGTAGAGGTCCTTATCAAATACTTATGCTGGGATAGTGATGGCCCAATATCATGTAGTGTACTTCTGCAGTAATAGTTTGACCACGATTCAGAATCTCAAAATGCTAATTGTTATATACACTGCCGAGACTCAAGGCTGTGTAGAATGCAATTAGCTCAACTTTCTTTTAGAATGATAGTAGGTTTTGAAAATTTTTTGTTTGCTCGTCAGTCGACAAAGAGTGACATAATCTTCTGTAATTATTATAACGTAAAAGGTTATGATTCTGTTTAAAAAGGTTTCGATTTTTAAGCAGGAGGCTAAATAAGATGTTATTGTTTAGTGGCTTACCTAATTGGCTTCTATAAGTTTAAAAAGGGATCCTTTTATCAAGTTTTTTTTTTTCCTCGTTCCCAGTCAATGTAGGTAATTTCAGGCAACAGTTGGAAAAATATTAAGTTGTATGGCTGCTTCTGAGAAACATTGACGAGGATCCAACTCAGCAATTCTTCGAGCTTTCTTTAAGCCCACGAACGACATTTAGCCAGCCCGCTATAATATTCGATTGTCCCATCGCCTGCACGATATTTGGCAGTACAAAATTGTGCCTTCCGCTCAGAGAGGGCTTCTTTTTTGAAAATGGAGTTTATTTTTCCGGCAGCTTCAGTCGCTTTTAAACCGAGTTTATAAAATTAAAACAAAATTGACCCAATGTGAGTTTCCAACAGAAAAGTTTAATCTTTTCATAAAGGATTAGATGGGTTGAAGTTCACTTTTGAGTTTACTGAACTTTACAGGCTCTAGAATAAAAATAATATTTATATTATTACTAATTTTAATTGTAAAAAAAAAAAAAATTGCTGAGTATTTTGCAAATTAAGACAATAAAGATATTCCAATCACACGAAAGTAGGATGGGGGGGGGGGTTATTTTTTAAAGCTGAATGTGTCCGTGTACTCTGGAATCCAGGACATCCAGGACATGGTCCCATACACTCCTTGCTGGAGCAGACTGGTGCGGAAGCAGCCTCGCTCCTACTTCCCGCTAAAGAAGTTACCCCTTCCAGTCTGCGGCCTTCCGCAACCCGGTTACCTACCCCCCATTCTACTGGCAAGAACTCCACACTTATCAGCAGGCTCTCTCCACATGTAGTCAGACATTTTCACTTTGCATTTTTTTAAAGGCTAGCTGAAAAATAAATCAACAAAAAAATTAAATGGATATGACCATTTAAAATCTGGCTTAACTTATCTTAGTTTTAAATAAACAAAAGATTATTTGAAATATAAAATAATTTGTGAACCCCATAACACAGGAGCTTTGTCAAAAAAGAAAGTTTTCACTAAGAATGGGCTAAGCCAAGAGTATAAAAAATGTATTATTTTGTTCACGTAGGCTTCGTCGGTCGTCAGATGTATTTACCATTTCATCTTCCGGGTTGGACCGAGTCAAATTGTTGTTATTTGCCAAGCTTTCGCACATCATGTGATGGCTTCTTCAGGGCTGAAAAGAGAATGAGAGTTGTAAAGAGGGATTTTTAAAAATACCATATATATACCATCTGGATTTTTAAGCCACGTGTACCAAAAGTGCAAGTTTGAGGCTGACATAAGATTAACTGGGAAAAATATGGAAGCTCTTGAGGTCGATAAATAATAAATCTTCAGTAATTTCTTTAATAAGATTTGTCAAAGAACACAGGAAAGAAAGTTTTGGTCTTTTTAGTTTAATAATTATAAAGTTATCCGAAATTATCACGATTACCAATTATACCGATTATCCGTTGACCCCCATCCCACTCAACCGATTATTGCCAGGAATTTTATACTTTTGGGTTATAAAAAAGTTATTATAAATAAATGTATTATCAGAGATAATGAGGAGAAATTTCATAAGACCGAATTTAATTCCCTTTAATTTTTTCCTTTGATTTTTTAGGAATATTTACCGATCCCGCTAATGATATTGTACTTGCAATCATTCTCCTGCCAAAGTTTTGCTATAGCTGTAATGTTGTACTCATGTGTTGTTGTCATGCTGAATTTGTACTGATTCAGTGCTAATAACGGGTGCTTAGTTATGTATAATGTAACTATGCTTAGTATCAGTGCTTAGTTGCTGCTTGAGTTGCTCTTCTCAAGGTGAACTAAGAATTCGTGACGTGTTTCCCCCACTTTAGGAATACAAGGAAAAATACAAGTAAGCATAAACCCTATTTAGCTTCGTTTGCTCTGCTTAGACTTATTAGATAATAATTATACATTAGGAACAGTTTGAATTATTTAAATTATTAGCAATTATACAACCAGACCCATATTTTGAATAATAAATAATTACCAAATTATACCTAAAACTAAAATTTAATTTAATTGTCTACCATAATTTTTTATTATTACTTGCCCTTTTAAAAATCATTAATTTTCCATAACATTGTATTAAAATTGACAAAATCATTTTTTTAAATAGTTCAAGGGTAATTTTATCGCTACCCGAAATTTTGTGCGAAGTGCTAACTACCCTAATGGTCTGAAATCGGACAATATCTGGACGATAATAAAATATTATTAAAATGAGATAACGCTATCATCCAAAATTTTGATGAAAATTCATTATTTATGAAATTATTGAATAATATGTCAAGGAACAGCTTCAATCTTTAATTTATTTTAGAATTTTACAGTCGATAATATCTTTAAAATAAATAATATGAATGGATAATAGAAAACTAGCTCTAATTTAATTAGAATAATTTCATTTTTTTAAAACTATCGTTGCTTTTAGAGACATCTTTGACACTATGTCTATTAGTACTACCTGGAAAATTGCTCGACTGGTTAATAATGTCCCGACTAACGTACAACCTGGTAAAGCACTATTTCTTTTAAGAGAGACAAAATTGATTAATTCTTCAAAAAGGAACAGGGAAAGTGATAGGTTAAATTAATAATTTTATAAATGTGGCTTGAAGAAGAGGAAATTACAAGAAGAGGAAGGCGCTTTGAAGCTGGCTGGAGGCCGTCAATACTCTCACCAACTCAAAAATCCCAGTGCCCGAAGACTATTCCCTTAGCTCAGTTCTAAGTCCTCTGTCGCCACAAGAAGCTAGGCAGACCTGAAGGATAATTACAAAAGAATATCAAGGATCCTGTTCATCCTAGGTGCAAAATTTGTTCGGTTCACTTCTAACCCCAACCATAAAGCAGTTGAAGTTGTATAAGTTGCCGCCTTTGCAGATGATTTTTGCTTCATGATTGGAATAAGTGGGTTACCCATATGTGATATGAGTCTATTAAGTTCAATTTTATTTCTAATTATTTTAAAACGGATATTAAAAGTACAATATGTGAGTGATAAAATTTCTTAAAATTCCACTCATCTCTCAAATAAACTTTATTGAAGAGAAATTGCGGTTTATCTTTATAATTTGTAAAAATTAGCAATGCACCAAATTCAATTTACAATATCTACTAGTACATAGCAAAACTCCATGGTATGGAAATTCACTTTGTCAATAGAGAAGTTGCGAATCTTGATCCAACCAAGAGTGTTCACACACAAAACTTTCCTGTCTAGGCTCAGTTTGTATTATGCATGCAGAAGCTGTATGCTAGCTCTGTGACAAGCTGCTGACTGAAGAGACACTCCCACATTCTCTGTAGTTTTCCTATCTCTTAGCTAGTTAGAGATTACTTCTGAGGAGCTCCTGGACAACACGACAAGCCTTGAGAGAGATTATCTCTCCTAGACAGAACACATCTCACAGCTTTGTACAACTTCAGAAGCAAAGCGTCAGGGTAGCCGGAGGGTATTATAGGCGAATAAATAGTGCAGAGAGGGTGTGAGTTAATATGAGTATATAGGAGTAACTAACCCTTGTTAACAGGGGTTAATACAGTAAATACAAATTTAATTTCATTTTAAATTATTATTAACTTATTAATGTTTCTTAATTATGATTTTATATAATTATTAAATAAGCTATTCATGCTAAATAAAATAAGTAAGTATTTAATTTATTTTGTGATATCTAGATATCTGTATATGTGTTCTTAGTTAAACATTTTCTTAACTTAGAATAAAGGAAGAATAATATTCGTGAGTATGGAAGTATTAAGTAATTTATATATTTAGATTATAATGAATAAGCTTTCAATTTTGAACTGAACAATTTTCTTAAGAAATGAATTTCCTCTCTCACTCTCTCACTCTGTCTCTCTTTCGCACTTTTTCTCTTCTCCCTTCGTAGACTTACGTTCATTTGCCAGTTTGAGGGATGATAATCATGGCAACCGTAGTAAGGGTGACATACAATAATGAAAAAGCTGAGGTAGACTCAAGGTTTTAGGGACTGCACGGGACTGCTCTCCGAATTCTTACCCACCACAACAAATACACGCAAGGAACTTCGAGTCGACATCCAAACCCTCTCTCTCTCCCATCCCCATAGACTAATCTTTTATTACCTACAAGAAATGCACAGGGAGTCAGAAAAAAAAATATTCCCCGCTGAGCTAGTAAGACTTTTTTTTTTCTGGCTCCCTGTTATTAAAATAACGCTAAAGCGTGGGATGATATTGTTGAAGTCATTCAACATTTATTTTTATATATTATATTTATTTTCATTTATTAAATATT
>KZ807180.1:271709-309664 GCA_000696205.2 Oncopeltus fasciatus | reverse complement strand
ATATAATAACTAACATTGTATTGCATTATTAGATGATTATAGTTGGGGTTCGGTCAATGTAGATCCAAAAAAATACAAATTCAAAATAAGTGTATTTGTTTGAAAGATTATCTGCCAACGTTTCGGCTCATATTGTAAGCCATCTTCAGGGCTGTAAATGTTGGCTGATGATCTTTAAAACAAATACACTTTTTTTTAATTTGTATTTCTTTTTGGATTTTGGTTCAGAAAAAGGACTATGACAGGAAATTTAGTATGGAAGATGCATACAGCATTTACTATATTACGCGTACCCTTTATAAAATCTCGCTAACCATGAATAATAAATAATAAAACCATGAATAATATATACAGTTTTTCTACATAAATTTTTCAACATAAAAAATAGTAGAACAGTCTCAATCGTAACAACCACATATCAGTTCTCTTCCCACTGAGAACCAAAAAATGAGTATTTTTTACTGGAAACTATTAATTTTATTTATATTAGAGGTTGTTGTATTGTATAGAAATAAGGATCTTGTATTATTCTTTCTAAAGATTCTTTTGTAAAATCCTACCCTAAATAGTTTGCGGTTCATTGCTGTTCAAGTGTATTGAATCTCTTTAGTAATATATTACTATACTGCTTTATACATAGAACAGGGAATGAATTTGCTGTATATACTTGCATTATCCTGGAGATTGTTACAGAAAGTAATATTAAGTTAGAGATATTTACCGAAAAATTATCTCTATTTAAGAGAATACTTTATTTATTTGGTGCCAATCTATATTTATATGTGCGTGACAATTATTCCAGATGAGTTGCAGAGTTTGCCTACCCAACCCTAACCCGTAGCATGCCTTAAAAGCTTGTAAATCTTTCAAGTAACTAAGTTAAATTGATAGTAGTTCACAGCCCTCCGTAGGCAAAACCTTAACTATTAAGGTTTAACTAAAGACAAAAAAAAACTTCTTTATTTAAATAAGCTTTAGCCTCCCTTTTAACCACTTAGGGTGTGAGAGGGAGTGGCTATCTACAGTCGATGGTATCCCATTTTGAACATCCATGGCTAAGTACGAGCTTTTATTTCCAGATAAACCCTGCCAGGAATGCGAGACCCGTACGGATCCCATGGGCTACCCCAAAAATCAATGAAAATCACTTATAGCAAGCATTTAACATCGCAACCAAGCGTATGAAATCCTTCACTACATTTTTCACCCAGAAAGAGTTAGAAACAGAATTTAGTAGAACCAAGGAGCTTAAAAAAATGCAGAATATTTCTCAGGTATTTTTTATTTTATCATATTTACTGTGCACTGACTCCACTAGAAATTTCATTTTATTTATTCTAGTTTGGTAATCCATATTATTCCTATAAAACCTATTTTTTCATATTCAAAATAATGGTTTCTGACAACAGTGGTTTGCTAAAAATCTCTTCACTATATCTTACATCCACCTGTCTGATTATGAAATTTATAAATTTTTGTTTTCAATTTAGTTTTATTCTTTTTGATTTGTTGGATTAGTAATATCAATCGCCTTTATTGGCTGAAATAAATTTTATTCAAAATTTAAATTATACTACAATTTAATATATTTGTTATAATATAATTGTTACATCATATAGTTTTTATAATATAATTGTAATATTTAATTAAATACTAAGTGATATGATTTAATTTTCAAATAATATTTTAGAAATTTCGTTGCGACAAAGTAATAAGTTGTAGTTTTTAAAGATAGAAGATAGGGTCTCAGGTAAAACTTCCACCTAAACATCTATTATGTAATTCACAAAATTGTTCACCGATGAACAACTTAAAATTCGTTTGCAAACAAATTCATTGCTTTCAGCTATATATTTTTGCCGTTGATTAGAAAGAAACAATATTGCACCACATTTGATGCTTGTGGTGAGGTACTACTGCATTTTTTTTCCGATATTTTTCATTAACAAACTCATTTTTTAATTTGATTTGTGAATGTTATTTGGGAAATTTTCTTTTCTGTAAGAAAATAATAAATAAAAAATTAATTGAAAACGTCCAAAACACTCAAAAACACGCGCACACACACTCATACACAATTATTCACGCACTTATGGGCACATTTACAAATTGTTAGTGCACTCGCAATACAAATTTCACCCAATATAAGCGTATGATTGGATAAAATATTACAATAAATTTCAATTAAGGATAAGTTCTTCACGGAAATCAATTTAAAATGACGGAAGTAGTCAAAATATTCAATCAGTGCATTTTTTCTATATTTAAATAAAAAAATCAAGGTTGGAAATCTAATTTAGAAATTTTTTTTAGTCAAAAGATCACCCAATTTTAGTAGTGGAAATAAAATACCGACATATGTTTTCCTATAACAATATGGCAATGACTGAAATCACGATTTTCTAATAAATTTCTTATTGCCAGCCGTTAACTATAAAAGATGATTGATTTATATCACGCTCTATTGGTTAAAGTAGTGCTTTCGGTAGTTGTTTTTATGTATTGTCTCATGAAAACAGTCTGTGTTGTATATGAAATAAATAAGACTAAACTTAGAATGAACTGCATATGTAATTTGAAATGTATGAATTTGTACATTTCAGCTGGACAGGAAAAAAAGACTAGTCCATTCTCATATTATGTGTCGCGTTGGATTTGCCTCTATACAAATATTTTCAAAATTTATTAGTAAAATGTTGGTTAAAATATGGAAATGTATTTATTATTGTTGACATTTACTTTATTTCTCAAGATCAATGAACTATATGAACAGAAGGAAAATGTTATATTTGAAAAGAATTTTATCAAAAGTGCCGGCACACTGCCCGCCAACAACTTTCTGATTCGACTCTTCGAAGCCACTCAGATGCAAGAACTTCCTCCAAGAACAGACTGCCGGTTCTTATCAGAACTCTGATAGGAATCAAACTCATTTTGCGATCAGACACATGTGAAAACTAATACCGATACATTCTGGAGTCTCTAAATACAAAAAAAAAAAAAGGAAGCGACAACAAAGGCGAATGTAACTCTTGTCAATGGCCTTATATGAAGAGAGAATAAGTACAGTCGTGATTTTCTTAACCTCAAGTAGGAAACTCTCTCCCTTCAACACCCCCATTGCCCTGAAGAAGTCCTGCAATTTAGACTGAAACGTTGGAAATAATAATTTTTTTTTTTTTTTCAAATCCTAAACCAATCCTTCGTTATAAAATTTAAAGGTCAACTAACTATCTCCTAAAATAATTGAAATATTTATATATTAAGAATGACGGTCTGTAATAAGGGCAAAAATGATTTAGAGATGTCATTGAAAAAGGTAATTATTCTCTATTTCATAAAACATACGTAAAATTCAAAATTTATAAATAAAATTATTTCCTAAGAGTGTTCCCATATTCAATAATTATAAAGAATTAGAGTAGATTTTCATGGTGATTTATTTAGTTACATTAGACTTTTAGCCCTCTTTGCAGACGACAAAGCGATACTCATCCCATCCTGATTCCAAAAACGCTTCAAACATTTTACAAAACCGACTTGATGCTGTTCAACAGTGGTGCAGCAAGTAGATAATTATAATACACGAGTAAAAATGCGTACATGTAAATTTTCAACTAAGAAAATATTTCCCTGTCCAACTCTACCCTTCATCACGACTTTAATATTCCTTTTGTCAAAGACCTTATCTCCCCCCGCTTGAAGCTCTTTCATAGTAAATTCCAATTTCATCCCAATCCATATGTCCAATCCTTGTCGTCGGACTCCAATCTTCCCCGGCGAGACTAAAACGAAGATGGCCTCGCGACCTAATGGGCCTTGACGCCTAAATTTACTGGGATTGGGGTCGTTTGGCCCCTTCCCTCTGCACATTGATGTTCATTTTTTTTTTATTCTTATTTATTTATACATATATTTATTATGCATGTCTCTCATCAAATTACAAGGTGTTACAAACAGACTATAATAAATAAAGTTTTATTTATTTAAAAAAAATAGTTATTTAAGTTAACAACGCTTGACTTCCTCGTATTACATATCATTTATAAATTATTCCACTACATTGTTTTTAATTTCAAAGTTCAGTTTAACTTATTTTAATAATATCGTTCGGTTACTCATTTGGTTACAATGTGAATCAGAAAATCATTTAAAAAAGTTTCAATGAAAAAATAGTATAATAAATGAATGAATCACGAAGATGAATTAAAAAGGTAAACAATCCCAGTGTATCTGATATAGAAGTACCAATGAATTAAAAACAAACAAAAAATAAACAAAAAAATCTCATATTTCAAAGGAGTTCGGCTGAAGACATCCAAAATCTGAAGATTGATGAATACCAAGTATTTGAAATTTAGTGAAGCAAATCTTTCTTATTAATATACATGAAAAAATGCCGTGCATAAATTTAAAAATGAATATTGTGTATAATTTTACCCATGAAATTTTACATTTTATTATGCAATAGCCAAAGGCAATAGTCATATTCTTTTTTTTTTGTTTATAATCGTTATACTTTCAAGCAAAGAATAGTGCTTATTACATTATTTAACTCGCTGCACAGACAGAAATCACATATTACAAATAATAACTTCAGGATTAAGATATGGTTTACGCAATACATGAATATTTAAGGGATGAGTGGGGTAGTAGGCTCGAGAAAAAATAAATTCTCTGGCGTTTTTAATTGTGATTCAAGGGACAATGGAACTGCACTTCACAATTGAGTTAGTGGTCATATTAGGACTAGGTTTAAGCAGAAGATAATAAATTTGCCAGAAGACTTTGGGTCATTATATACAGAAGAACAGAATGAAAATATACCGTCTGATCTGTGTGACTATCGAATCTGAGACCAATGGCTGAGGAGTTCAATAGCATAACCACTAGACTCCCTTGTGCACCCTGATTGTTTTTTTTTTTTTTCAAATATAGTTAATACTTCACTTGGTTAATAGAGATAATAGCTTTTTCAGTTCCGAATCTTTTTAGTTAATTTGAACTTTTCGATTAATTAAATAATATACTTAACATTATTAATTAGCATATGAGAAGCAAAATGTTCATGTCGTTTTGTTCGTTAGATAAATATATAGAAGGGAAAAAAGTTACTATATATGAAGGAGTATAAAGTACATGACGAGATAAGTGGTATAATCCTATTAGATATACGAGCAAAATTAATCGTAATGGCTATGATTAAATAAAGGTGCGGACAGATTTGACGTAAATATCGTTATAATTCATACATCTGATACTGCATTAGTTAGAGGCTAACAAGATATAATTATCTGAAATCTAATATTACATATTAGACGCATCAAGCCCACATACAAAATGAGTATCAAAGCTTTCACCACTATCATTTTCCATTATATGCTCTCTGTTTAAACAAGGGCTGACAGAATGAAATATATATTACGTTTAGTAAGATTTCATTAGGTAAATAAAATTGAAAATCACATTGATCAAATGAATTACCACAAAGTCCGGACTTAGTTCCTGGCAACTTGATCTATACAATTAGCTCAAAAGAACATTAACTGCAGACACACAGGACATGGATTTGTCGTTTCGTTCTATGCCTCACTAGGCTTCTCCTGGTACACTCCCTACAAAGTCAAAAGGAAATAGACTTAAGGATAAATGATATGTATATANTTGGACAATTGCCAACAAAATTGAAATTTACCTGTATCTTATAATGTGTAATAATACATTGTCGAGAATAATACATCATACATACAATGACTTGAAGATAATGACTTTATTTTTTTTTTTTTTTTATAGATGTTTCTCAAGTATTGTATAATAAGTAATATGTATTATTGATTTCATTTTATGAAACATATACCTTTATAATGAAGTGGAAAAATTCTACAATTGTTATATAAAGAATAAAGAGATAGGGAAAAATGTTCTTTTGAAGTAGCGGGTGTAATATTAGTTTACAGTAATATAACTATATAAATAAATAAATATTTTAAAAGATAGCTAAAATGTAATTTGAAAAAATCTGGAGTGGGTTTTTACCTGAACCGCGGGTTTATGATATTAGTACTAAAAGCCATAATTGGTTGATTTTCATAAAGGAGAAATAGATAAATTGGCTGATAGGTAGATTTAGAGAATAAAAAACATTTATGAAAAAAAAATTTAGATATTGTTAAACTTATGAAAGATCATAAAACAGATTAACATAAAATTTAATTTTTCAATTTTTGCATTTTATATTTTGTTTTTGCGAAAGAGACATATTTAGGAAGATATTTAAAACCTACGAAAAGGTTAAAAATGTTCTCCACACCCCTCCTAATAGTTCAGCTGGTCTATATCCATCCTCAGCGACATTATATTTTATATTTATTCTAATTTATCGCTAATGGTTGGATTAAATATTTACTCATTGTTATTATTATGGTCCATAATAGTTTAAATATGACAATTCTACCTGAATTAAGCAGTTTCTCCTGCTTGCTGAACATTTTAGATTACGTATTATTTGATAGTATGTTTCATATAGAAATTATACAATATTCTATTCTATTTTTTAATATCTATGTATTAAATATTTCGTAACTCTTATAAAGATAGATTTTTCCATTTCTAAAAGTAACTAGTTAATAATTCAGATATTAATGTAAAACATATCTCTACGCTGAACATGGCTACAATTTTTAATGTCACACTCTCTTAAAAAAAAAACAAAAAAAAAACTACATTCAGTTTGGTATAAAATAAACAATAGTTCTAAATAGCTTATAACATGAACAATTATCGCGTATTTCCTTGTTAGATCCTACTAAGTTTTATCAAATTTCACTCAAGAAAAATGAGCAAGTTTTAAAAATTTACTTCAAGGATCCTACAATTGAGAAACAAACAATATATAGGTTAAAATATATTTATTAATAATCAATAGAAGAAACAATTTTTAAATATTTAAATCTTGTTTTCCCTCCAGAACCCCTGAGGGCTGGAAGGAAGAGAAATTATAATGAGTCTAAAATCGCTGAAGACATGAGTAGTAATTAATACGTGTTCAATGTAATTTTGCATTATTCGTGTTACAAAAAAAAAAAAATAATAGAGAAAAGAAGTATGTATTATGTAAGCTACAAGATGAAGGTGATAATGAAGCCGGCTCGTAGTGCAGTATTTGTACCAAATTGGTAATTTGATCTTCTTACTGTCACTATTTAATTAAATCTTCAATCCTATGAATGACAGGTGATCATATGACGTCACAGATCTACTACCAGTTCCTTCACGCTCTGATAAAATACTCCTATTCTTTTAGTGCATAATCATTGCTTTTTTTTCTTTTAAATTTCATTCGTCAATAATAGCTGCTTGCATTTATTGATATAGATTAATCAAGTGCTTCGCAGACTGAAACTGCATTTTCCAGCTGTTATATCAAAACTAATGGTCAACAATTACATTCAGATTCATATAAATATACTTTTAAAAATACGGATTGAGATAAATTAGGCTTAATTAAATATTATGGCTAAAGGAACTTAAGGATAGTATAAAAATTGAAAAATATCAAGAATAATTGTCAAATTTCATTTCTGATTAGAAACAAACGAACAAATAAAAAATTATAATGTCAGGTAAGAACCTGTTTCCAATTCTTCATTGCTCCTCAATTATATATTTTTATTTTTATTATAAGCTGTATTTCAATAGAATGTACTGAGTTCAATAGACTAAAATTTATGTTTCTACGGAAAAAATAATCACTGAAATGTTAAGATTTTAATAAATCTTCACCTATATAAAATTTGTTGGGAATCTCATAACTACTAGATACAATTGAATATTGCTATGCTGGAGGAGAATCACTTTTAAATATTTTACGATGTGTTCCTCCCGCAATCATCCACTATCACTTTAACACACACAATTATTATCTGTTGCAGTGTATTTGTGGAAGGGTTGTTTGGTAGATCAGGGGGTATATTCAAGGAAATCTGTGAAGGGAACACAACCTAACGAGTGGATTTGTGTGTTCCCCCCAGAGAATGGTTCGTTCATTTAAGCTCAATGTAGAGGAATAATCTCTCATGTAAGTAATCAATCATTTCACCCCTACGCGCTCTCCCTATCCTTATAACTGCTCCTCTTCCTTCTGCTATCTTACACTTTTGGTTATTCTAAAATAACTAATTTAAATATATATTCAGGACTATTGGTTAAAGATAATATATATTGGACAATTGCCAACAAAATTGAAATTTACCTGTATCTTATAATGTGTAATAATACATTGTCGAGAATAATACATCATACATACAATGACTTGAAGATAATGACTTTATTTTTTTTTTTTTTTTATAGATGTTTCTCAAGTATTGTATAATAAGTAATATGTATTATTGATTTCATTTTATGAAACATATACCTTTATAATGAAGTGGAAAAATTCTACAATTGTTATATAAAGAATAAAGAGATAGGGAAAAATGTTCTTTTGAAGTAGCGGGTGTAATATTAGTTTACAGTAATATAACTATATAAATAAATAAATATTTTAAAAGATAGCTAAAATGTAATTTGAAAAAATCTGGAGTGGGTTTTTACCTGAACCGCGGGTTTATGATATTAGTACTAAAAGCCATAATTGGTTGATTTTCATAACAAAATTTAGCGTACAGCTTTTAAATATAAAACGTTAGTCACAAAGAGTTTTATTTTATTTTTTTGCTTAATGTAATCAAATTTTATATTGGCTTTTATATATTTATATTACAAACCGTTTGAATAGTAAAAATATATTTTGATCTTTTTTTTTTTCGTTGAAAAAAAGCCAAGAATCAATATACATGAAAAAACAGAGACATTTGTTTGTTATAACAAGATACATTACACGTATGTAAGATATATTTTTATAAATTTCATTTTAAACTGCTAGAAGAGATTTTATACCGATATTCTACTAAAAATATTTAACATTTACGTTTTTTTTTTATGCAGCAGCCTTCAATGGTGAAATGATTGTTCAACAAACAAAATAAGTGTTACACATAAAATTTTACCATATAGATAAAATATTTTTTATTGGTAACCCCAATATAATAACTTAATTGGGTCATTTGAAAAATAAAAACGGCGCAGTTCTATGCAATAGCCCATACTTGTGTCACATCAAAGTAGAATACAGTGGAAGTCTTACTAACGCAGAGACTGCATAATCTTAAGAGAGGTTTCATTAAGATGCAAAGTAAATTTTGTATTTCCTGCTGGAAAATCATGCTATTCACGGGATTTTCTTGAGTCAAACTTTCTTCGGATGTTCACCCATAAAGTAAAATATGTTCAAATCATGATGATAATTGTTTTCATTACTAATTTGAATCGTACAGGGAGCTAGAGAAAAAAACTGTCTCCCAGGCTGTGGTAGAGAGTTTTTTTCTATATATACAATATTTAAAATAATAAAACTAAGTTCGGTATGGCTAAAAACAGACAAAGGGCATGTTTAGTAGAATGCCAAATTTTCTGATCTTAATATATCCTTTAATAATAACACTGGGTAGTACATGTTTTGTTGAGTTAGATCTGACACTGTTTTTTCACTAATTCTCGGCGATTGAATCTGAGAACCTCAGATTTTATCTAACACGTAAACTTTTTAAACTACAGGATATCCTCAGAAATCATAAAAATCATGCATTTAAAAGAAGATAAAGTAAAAACGTACCAAATAAACAGTTTACAAAACATTTAATGCAAGTGAAATCGAGTTCATTCATATAAAATTGTTTAATTAATGAACAGTACTTAACAATTAAGATCAAAATTTGCGTTTGTAGCTTTTCCTGGAGTGTTTAGTTTGTGTACATTCGCGCTTGATACTCCAACAATTGTCAGCCATCATCATATGTACGTCCCATCTACCTTGATACCTTGCTTCCATGACCCTCAAATCTTGAAGTAAACGCTCACCCTGCTCATCACTCACTGCACCAAGATTATCCGGGAAATTAGCAAGGTGGCTGTGTAAAAAATGCAATTTAATGTTCATGTTGAAACCTAGCTTTTGGAAGCTTTCCAAGAGTTTATGGACAATTTCAATGCTCGTAGTAATTCAATGCTCGTGTATTTTCAAGAAAGCTTTAACAATGTTTTTGGATACCACATCCGTATTCCCCTTCTTCCAAAGAGGGAAATTATTTAAAAAATTCGCACGGGGACTTTGGCTGAATGCGGTACAGTGCGTATAGCTGATGGTAAACTAGGATACTATATTTTACATTTGTTTTTCTTGTTATATCTCGATATTTTTACAATACACAAAAGTATCAATCACTTGAATGATCTTTGAGCTCGCGCCAAATCATAGGTTTACCAAATGGAAGCTTAGTACGTGTCCCTTGGTCCACATCCGAAAACTCTCAACACACTGTTTACACACTTTATGAGGTGCCCATGCTTTATCTTGATCACCAAGTTTCACTTTTAAATAGGCAAAATATGCTTTTCTGACAATTGTACTGATGTTTGTCCTTTGAATGGGAATGGTAAAACTGCCACATATATAACAAAACGAATCGGGGCTGTTTTCGCACTTTCGACGTGTAGGAGCAAAGGTAGCCAAAAGGAAACGTTTCAGTTCAAACACACTATGTAGTTCTGTACACTTCCGTAACGAAATACTAAATACTGCTTACCGACACACAACTTTTCACCACAGACCAGCATGCGCCCCACCCACATAGAAATCGAACGTGACGGGATAGAAGAAAACTAAAAACAGTTTTGAAACCAGCATGCCTAATTCTATAGAAAACAGCTAAAAAATGTAACTAAACAGAAATTGAGTTTTAAATTGTTCCCCAGTGTAATGTATTGAAAAAAATGTAAGTTTATACAAAATTTATTCAATATTGTTTTGAAAATATTGTGAAAGCTATATTAAGGAATACAATTTAGAGTTTTGAGCGGATAATTTTATTTTTATAATATTAAAAAGTTGCAATCACTAAAAATAAACAATTTTTGTCTGAAGAGAGATAAGATAAGGGATAGAATGTATTAAAGGGAAACAAAATTTATAATACTAATATGTGAATTATTATTTCCTTTTTATAAAAAATATTTTGTTGTTATTTTATTGTTTGGAGGACATTATTGGTGTAACGTATAATTTTATAAAGCTTATGATCTATGGTGTCTTTTTTTAAATGAAAAATAGTTGCTTATGTTGAAATTCACCAAATTATCAAAGAGAAGTGAGCATTTCGTCTACACTTCTTTTCCGGCAAGTCCAGAGCAATGTTTAAGATATCCATCCGCCTTTATTTAAATTTAGGCCATCTGCTCTTAAGTGACTCCTGTAAAACGGATTTCTTTTTGGGCAGAGAATTTTTCATAGGTGTTCGGTTAAGGTTGATCTAAAAAATAAAATTTTGAAAAAAAAATGTGTATTTTTTATTATTTGCTGACGTTTCGGCTCTGCATTCAATACCGTTGGCGTCCCGTCTCGCCTTCATTATAGCCCTGAAGATGGCTTTCAATGTTAGCCGTCGGCAGGTAATAAAAAATACAGATTTTTTCAATATTTTATTTTTATGATCAACCTTGACCGAACGCCAACAAAAAATTCTCTGCCAATAATCTCCACTGTCAAAAACTCTCCATTTGGACTTCTATTATTTTTCACTACATAATAAAATATGTCGTTTCTCGGACAGATAGGGGAATATCATCGAAAGGAGCTATTTGACTTTCTGCCTGGGAGATACCGATATATTCTTTATCGATAAAAAGCCTTCGGAGAGCCGAATTTACCATCCCTGACGAACAAGACATTAAGTAAAAATGACTTCTGTAGGGTAGGAATCCTTTGAATAAAATGATACGAAAACTTGATAATTCCAGGGGAGGTTGCCCATTGTGGCCTCTGGAAGGACTGGAAGCCATTGTCTCGGCGAGAACACACGTCCCTGATTGAAGCCGTAAATCTCCGCTCGTTCGATGCCTGAAAATAATTCAATAGGACTTGATGGTGGGCCACCCACGCGTTCCTCTGCAACACTCCTGCAGGACAGCCTATACCCCCTTGTTTCCTAATGCTCTCCTTCTCCAGCCAATCTTCTGTAAGCTGGGGGAAATGTTACATAGCTCTTAACTGTATGAAGTTAATATTTAACTGAAATTTAGTGTAATCGAAAAATATCCAGCAATTTAAAAAAAATCGACATAAATCACATGAAATGTGATATATTTGTTGCTATCAGAAATAGCAATTATTCCATCTCTGTTATATATCAACATCTGAACACAATATTGAAGTATTTTTGGCTTTCAATTGTGAACTCTTTCTTTCAAAGGATGCCATTATGAGCATATGAAAGATAGCTAAGGAGAAAAGGTATTTCACTTTTGAACCAGCGCTCACTTCAAGTGGGTGACTACCCTCCAAAGAAGACAAAAGAGAAGAGGATTTTATATGAAAGACCATATTGCCTCAGATACTTATTCTATTTTCTATTTATGTAACTCTTGTCAGGACGAGACGACAAAAGTGGTCTGGCTTACTTGCAAGCTTAGCAAATATAACTGCCTTGACACACACAGTCTTCAAGAAGAATATCTAGTTCTTTGCATTACAAAATCACGTATTTTCCGTTTAAAAAAAGGAGATACGACGAAACTTTGAATTTCTTATTATATTTTAGAACTTTTCTAAAGTTAGCTTCCTAAAAATCGTTTGTTGATGTCTATATTTAATAAAGATCTGAGAAAAAAACAAAAAAAACTTGCTCCCCAAGTCAGTTTGAAATTAATTTAATTAAGTATATTCAGTACTAATCGGTGTACGATTTTTAAATTTGCTGCAAAAGGCTAAGAATCAAATGGGAAACATATCTTGTCCTGTAAATAAATAATAATACATAAATAATAAATAGAATAAGCAACAAAATGCATTCAACAAAATAACCTAAATTCCATAGCGATGTGTTTTAAAGCAAATTTAAACAGTTAACAATTAATTTGAAGCCCACTAAATGGAGATCATATGAAATAAGAGAGTATGCCGAAACAAGGATAGCAAAAAAAATAATCCTTATTAACACGTAAATTAGTTCAGCAGTTTTGTAGTAATCTTTTCAACAAAGTTCAGCAAGTAAACCTATTTTAATATCAATTTACAGGTTCATCGTGTCTTGAAACATTTGCAATAAATTTCGTAGAAGTTGCATATTATATTCATATATTTAACTTAAAAATGTTCTGTTTCCCATTTTTACAAATATTTATTTTATTTTTCAAAGGATTATAGTAAATCAGTAACGTTAAAAACTAAATCGTTGTTCAGATTTCACAAATTTATTTATAGAAGGTAAAAGTTTAGATCAAAAAGGCAAGCACTAGAATTTAATTGACGTTAGAGCATGAAAAGCGTAAATACCAGCTATAGGTCTAGGGTTCTTCTGGAGATCTAACAATATTCAATTCCACAACTTTAATCATCAATAATTATTTTTTCGTAGCACTAATTGTTCAAAGATATTACAAATATAAATTTAGACCTCTTTTAAGGTCATCCATGTGAACTTACCCTACGGTTTTTAAGGTAAATTTAAATATTACATTTAAGAAAAATATGATTATTTAATTTAAGAGAAATTTTCTACCTAGAACAAATAAACAAGAGCAACCATTCGTGAAAAAATATATTGTACTTGGCACTTTAGGTAATTCCCAGTCTCCCTGATTTATTTGTCTGATGTTAAAGTTTTTTAATATTTTTTAATTTTATTTCCTTGCATTTATTNTAATGTAGCTTCAATATTACAATATGACTTGTAATGATTAATTTATTTTCACTTAACTATATTCTTTTTATTGTTTCAGTATTTTTATTTGTAATGTATTAATATTTGTGATTTTAAATATTATAGTAATTTATCTTTTTATTTATCACTATTTCTACAGTTTTTTAGCGGATTACCATTTAGTAATGTCTAGTTTTAGGATGCATTAGAGAAAAGTAGAAAATTAATTTTCATTGAGATGATAGTTTAGGTTAAATAGTTGCAACAGTTAATCAGTTTCGGTTTTTAGGCTTAATAACTTTATGCTTTAGGCAAATCTCCATCTCGTAAAATTTTTTTATTTATTATATTGTTCACCTCCCTTTCAACCACTGAAGAACATGAAGGGAGGGTGAATGGAGGGTTGCCACCACATTCTATACACTCTTGGCTTAGGACAAGCCTTTATTTAGAGATAAGAGTTTATTATCCCAGGCTGGGCAGGAATTGAACCCGCAGCGTCAGGATTGCGAGAACCAAACAGATATCCTGAGCTACCCTAGCGATCCCTTATCTTTGTTTGATTTCGCTTTATGACAACTAGAACATTTTTTTTCATAAACATAGGTGTGTTTTTTCATTACTCTAAACCAAATATTGATCCCATTACAATAATATAAATACATTTTTTAATGTACTTGCAGTAACCTACCTAGTCACTACCCTCTACCTTGTGTACAGTAGATAGGATAGAAAAATACTGAAAACTGTTTATAAAATATACCATAAGATCAACCTCAATCTTTATTTCTTCAGAATTCGTTAAAACAAACGAGCACAATCAAATATTTGCACTGGTTTGAAACATAGGTATTTTTTTGAGAATTTAATTTTGAATAAAGCGCTTACAAAATTCTTATGTCAGTAATAAACTATTTAGCGATATTTTAGCTTGCAAGTAATTTCATGCTCGATATTTTTGAAGTGTATTTTATTTTATCTTATTTATTTTTGAATAAATTTGTCACCACTCTAAAGAGTTGTACTCATTATATTCAGGTAGTCCATGTCTCAAGTCAAATCTCTGACGTATGTTAGGCCTCACGATATTTTTTGAACGTATTAGCTTCTATTTTAAGCTCAAATTCGAAACCATACTTTGAATAATTCTTCAAAGCAGAAAATTTTATATTTCGTGTAGAATATTTCTTGCATTATACAAATTTTGTAGATTCATTTAAGAATTAATGACGAACCAATTATTCACCTGAACTACTAGTAAATATTTCAACAAAAAACTGCCTAGAAATGGATCAAGTTGGATTTAAATTCCTTTCATTAAATTATGAATGAAGTCCCACTTCTTTCTTTCTTCATCTCTTCCTTCTTAATTTTTAACAGCTTTCAATATTCTTTCCTTCAAAAATGTAATTAGAAATAAGTTTCAGTAGTTTTCATAATAACTAAACATATTTCGGTAATTCCATTTTAAACTCGTGTATACGTGTGTGAATATGCTTGTAGTTGAGTGTATGTGTGTGTGTGTGTATGAGAGAGATATTTTATGGACTGATTCGAATCATTAATTAATTTTATTATATTGCATATTATTTCATATTTTATTGGACTACAATGACTGAATTTTAATATTTTTAAATATTTATTACATTAACTATTTGTTTTTTAATAACTGTGCTTTGGTTTTATCTTATACAATCCAAGGAGATAGTTTATTAGAACAGAAATAATACATAAAATAAATAATTTCGGAGAAGTCTTATATTATGTCTTTATAGTAAAAGAATTATCAACAATCTTGTTTGAGTAAAACATGATATTTTGCCATAAGCACAGAGATTTATTGCAAAGCTATAATTGAGGCGACTGTTGGTTGAAGAATTATTTAGTACATTATGATTTTCAAAGTATTTTTGTATGACTTAGATGGTATTTCAGCTTTAAGGAATCTAAACAAAAATAAGTTTGTTTAAATTTTTAATTTAATTTCCATCGCTGGTAATTCCTAGAGAAGCTTCTAAATTCATATAGGAAATTAGGTTAAATGAGATGTATGGGATAAGCTCATTGTTTTGGCTTACATTAATCCTTTGAGTTATAAGTGAGGAGAAATATTTTACTTATCGATGTTGTATCGATTTTACAGGAGTAGCCTGTATAAAATTAAGTTTTAAGTGAGTCTTTATTAAATATCTTTATTTCTAACGGAAGCAGTTGGTATTTATAACTTTTTTTTTTTAATTTAAGGAAATTCTTTATGAAAGTCTTTACTATTTTGCAAGACCTAGGTTAGTGTAGGGCTGAGGAAGGGCGGTGGCCGAAGCCCCGGTTCTCTGGTGGAGAGGGCGGTGTAATTGCAGTTATAAATCAGCTGGGAGAGAGTAAAGTGTCTCGTTTAGTGAGGGCTCCCGGCCGAGGCAGAGATACGGAGGGCTCTCGCGGCTAATTCGAAAACGACGCTTCCTGAGGTGAAGAGAGCCGGGGGCCAGAAGGGGCTTGTCAGGGGGTAGCTACCCCCTCGAAAGAGAGGCTTCCTCTTTCAAATTGAGTTTAATTTCCTAGGGGGGGGGGGTAATCTTGACAGCTGCAGGCACGTAGTTCCGGACACCTGACCGGAGTTGTAATTCCCGACGTCCCTTAAACTGATACAAATCTTAGCCTAATGCCAACTTCATTTGAAACACCCCTTTGTCATTAGTTAATGGTCACTGACCTTATCCAAAGCTATCAGATTACCCTGTTAGGGGTAGTAATCATAATGGAATTATCTTTATATAGTCTTTAAGTAATTGAATCAATTTATTATAATATGCATAACATCATTTTTATATGATTTTATGGTGAAATAAATAAGTATCTACTTCTGTGGACCCATTTTATTTTTATTTTTCCCTCTTGTCGTGTCAACCATGGCAGTTATTAACGCTAATCATGTGAAATTTTTCAATCTTATTAAAAAAGTAACCCTAACTAAGAAGTAGAAACAACTGAATGAAATTCTTTGTTATTTAAATATGTCTATCGCAGAGTCTTATGCTCTTAACTTAATTATTTCTGAAAATAACTGTAGATTTGTTACCACTTTTCAACTCAATCTCATGGTATTTGCTCTTTTTTTATTTTTTTTTTGGAACATATAAATTGAGGATTTCTATTGATTTCCAATAATATCTGAAGGTAGCTATTAATTTACAACGTTCTTGAAAAGTAATTTTAAACTTTTATTCATACATAAAAATCCTTATAGATAAAAGGTCTTTACTTAAATTTACACGCGATGAGCATATTACATTTTTTTTTTTTTTGGGTGGACAAAAGTATTTATGTCTAGCTCGATTCTTTTATATCTTCTCCGTTTTTAATAATTCTAATAATAAGTTCTTGTGTTTACTTTTACTTTACATAATAGGGAAAATACATTACTTATAATGTAGCTGATTTATTACTAGCATTGTAAGTTGTCGAGAAACCTTTTGATTTTAATCATTTAATATTTTTTTTCTAGAACAGCTATTTTAATTTTCCAGAACGTAGTTAAATGTAGCTTTTTGTTTCCCATTTCAATGATAAATTAACAAATTTATTGTAGTTTTTTAGCGGATTACCATTTAGTAATGTCTAGTTTTAGGATGCATTAGAGAAAAGTAGAAAATTAATTTTCATTGAGATGATAGTTTGAGGTCTAACACTGAATGGTTTTTATTTCTTTAAACTGTGGCTCAATCACTTCGGCTCATAAAGTTAGGGGCTATCTCTTTGTTGACAACTGGTACTAGTGGCCAGGCTTCCTTCTTTTTACTGGATAAAAGCCTGCCCGGGTTGGGGCTCGAATCTGCAGTTCCAATCCCAGCCTTTCGGGCTGATCCTTATGGGATCTTTCAAATCCGTAAGAGGCTTGAGAGGTCTGAGCGGGAATCTCCTTTGCTAAGCCGGCGCCCTCGGTTTATTTATGAACTCAACAGTATACTTCCATGAACTGTCGTGCCATTAGTATTAGTATTGAGAAAAACAACAACAACTATATATATATATATATATATACATATATACACACATACACATACATAATAAGTATGTTTTATACATTTTTTTTTGTGGTATTTAACCACACGTAAATTTTAACAATTTTTAGTGCAAGGGAACAGGGAATAAAAAATCTAACTGTCCCAGCCAGGACTCGAACCTGGATCTCCTGCTATCCGAGCCGGTGCATTTACCAATTACGCTACCGAGACAAGTCTGATAAGTTATTAAATTCCCCGCACTAGTGTCAAATAAGTATTTTTATTTGATATTATGATTACAACAACACACCTATTCTTTAAAAATAATCTGAGGCGCTATGATCTTACTACACCAAGTCATATATTTTTCTAACCTTGCAAATTACAATAAATTTTATATCATGTAATTAAAATAAAACATATCATTAGTAAATATAGAACAACTGAGAGAATAGAATAAACTTTTTTTTCCTGTCATTATTTTTTTTTCTTATCATAAAAAGATAAATTACTATAATANTATCATATAAATTAATACAATAAAATATAAAAATACTAAAACAATAAAGAGAATATGGATAAGTGGAAATAAATTAATCATTGATGCATAATAAATATAGTGGGATGGTACTGGTTCATTTAATTCTATATTTACCTTACCAATGTTTGGTATAGAATTAACCAAATGACTGCGTTATTCATTCATAAAATTTTCAGCTTGCACTTAGATGGTTTTGTGGATATTAATTCCTATGACCTTAAAACCTGAGTAGCTGCTCATCTATCGTGACGAACTCATTAGCGTATTCTTATTTTCAATTTGAATTAATAAACGTCATCTAAATACTTTTATGGGCAGCTAACGGATCAGCGATTTTGCATTATACTTGCTATTCTTTATCTTCAAAACATAGGACAGAAGGTGAAAAACTTATTATATTCTGGAACATGGTGCATTGGTAAACTGAATTCCCCCTCCCCGCTTTGGAGACCATATACATTACCAACATTTTGGCTCACTCTTACCAGTATCACATAAGAACCTATGAATTCCTATATTTTTTTGTAAACTGCAATATCCTGATAGCTTTTTAAGCATATACTAGCTAGTCGAAGTTTTACTACTTTCTAATTTTTGTGTAGAATTTTCTTGTAAAAAGTAATTTCCAAACACGGAGAAGAGATTTTAATTGCTTAGGGTCTATAATATTAATAACTATATTTATGATTACTGAAATGCCCCTTCATGAAGTTGCAAAATGGTTTTTCACTTACAATAACTTATGATTTAATACATTGATCCGTATAGCTAATTCTTCATCGTCGTCAGAATGAGAGTCCCATACGATTTTTTTTTCATTAGAGAGGCCATCTGAAGGGTTTATTTGTTTAAGTTCTCCTTTATTGAGCTCGCGAAGTGCTTGTAATATTTCCCCAAGGGTGGAATAATGCAGATTTGGAATTACAATGCTTTTCCAGTTTGCACATGAACAATATTAATGTATTACAAAAGGTGGAATTCAACTGAAATAATCTGAGTTCGAAGAGGGATGTAAACAATTAAATTACCGGAGTTAAGGGGGTGCTTTTGACTATTTGTGGCAACTAATTTGAGAGGAGAGGGCCCAAGGATTATCCTGACCAATGGGGTTATGCCTAGTAAATTCACGGAAACACTAAGGTGTGCCAAGGGATAAGAGTTTAAGTGAAGATTCTGGTTATGATAATAAAGGTTATCGAAATGAAGGCATAACTTTTGAAATGAATATAAGCATTTGGCGCAAAGACTTTAGAGTCTACAACTTTCAACAAACCCCAACAAATTCTCTAGTAATAATCTCCACGGATAAAAACTCTCCATTTGAGAGGATTGTGAGGCCTAAGCTATCGTGACCGTGTAAGGTCACACATATGCAAGTTTGGGAAAATATTGTGACCCGGGGAAAGGCAATAAATGAAAAATTACCAAAGGACTTAACTTGCCTTCACGAAAACCGTCTTTCAACCGATTCTCTTACTGCTTCTAAACACCTTGCTCCGTTTAGTATTGCCTATCTAGAGTTGGTATACAATTTTTACAATAGCTTGCAATGTATGTGATTATACTCTTTGTTTTACAGCCCTGAGGATGCCCTGATACACTGAAGAAGGCATTGTCAAAAATAAATACTTTTTTCCCCGTTAATTTATTCTTATTAACAACTTATTGGTCAAATTCCGATCATTTTCGCCAATATGATATCAGAAGTAAACTAACATCCAACACATGATTCACTTCGTATAAACTTTAATCCATAATGCAAAAATACGGGCTAGAAAGTAAAAGTGACACACAATTGCTTTAGTGGGGTCTCTGTGTCTCCTCGCTAAGCTTACTTACTATAACTGTCAGATTGATAGGAAAATGGGTCACAATATTTTTGTCTGCTCGTAGGAGCCTTTTAAAAAGGTTTAAAGTCATGTCAAAAATCATTAATAAAGAAAATATTTTCGGTGATCTATTTCAGAATCAGCAGAACTTTAAAAAAATTAAATATTTTATGATGTCATTCACATAAATATGTCCAAATATATAGTCACTTGGCATTAGTTCTGCCACTCGGTGAAATAGCATTTGTTTCTTAAATATAGTATATTCTTTGCGAAGAGTATGGTACAATATTGTTCACATTTGTAGACTTTATTGCATTTACTATCAACAGCATATTATTATATCGCATGGTCTTTAAGTAAATTACCTATTTATTATAATGTAGCTTCAATATTACAATATGACTTGTAATGATTAATTTATTTTCACTTAACTATATTCTTTTTATTGTTTCAGTATTTTTATTTGTAATGTATTAATATTTGTGATTTTAAATATTATAGTAATTTATCTTTTTATTTATCACTATTTCTACAGTTTTTTAGCGGATTACCATTTAGTAATGTCTAGTTTTAGGATGCATTAGAGAAAAGTAGAAAATTAATTTTCATTGAGATGATAGTTTAGGTTAAATAGTTGCAACAGTTAATCAGTTTCGGTTTTTAGGCTTAATAACTTTATGCTTTAGGCAAATCTCCATCTCGTAAAATTTTTTTATTTATTATATTGTTCACCTCCCTTTCAACCACTGAAGAACATGAAGGGAGGGTGAATGGAGGGTTGCCACCACATTCTATACACTCTTGGCTTAGGACAAGCCTTTATTTAGAGATAAGAGTTTATTATCCCAGGCTGGGCAGGAATTGAACCCGCAGCGTCAGGATTGCGAGAACCAAACAGATATCCTGAGCTACCCTAGCGATCCCTTATCTTTGTTTGATTTCGCTTTATGACAACTAGAACATTTTTTTTCATAAACATAGGTGTGTTTTTTCATTACTCTAAACCAAATATTGATCCCATTACAATAATATAAATACATTTTTTAATGTACTTGCAGTAACCTACCTAGTCACTACCCTCTACCTTGTGTACAGTAGATAGGATAGAAAAATACTGAAAACTGTTTATAAAATATACCATAAGATCAACCTCAATCTTTATTTCTTCAGAATTCGTTAAAACAAACGAGCACAATCAAATATTTGCACTGGTTTGAAACATAGGTATTTTTTTGAGAATTTAATTTTGAATAAAGCGCTTACAAAATTCTTATGTCAGTAATAAACTATTTAGCGATATTTTAGCTTGCAAGTAATTTCATGCTCGATATTTTTGAAGTGTATTTTATTTTATCTTATTTATTTTTGAATAAATTTGTCACCACTCTAAAGAGTTGTACTCATTATATTCAGGTAGTCCATGTCTCAAGTCAAATCTCTGACGTATGTTAGGCCTCACGATATTTTTTGAACGTATTAGCTTCTATTTTAAGCTCAAATTCGAAACCATACTTTGAATAATTCTTCAAAGCAGAAAATTTTATATTTCGTGTAGAATATTTCTTGCATTATACAAATTTTGTAGATTCATTTAAGAATTAATGACGAACCAATTATTCACCTGAACTACTAGTAAATATTTCAACAAAAAACTGCCTAGAAATGGATCAAGTTGGATTTAAATTCCTTTCATTAAATTATGAATGAAGTCCCACTTCTTTCTTTCTTCATCTCTTCCTTCTTAATTTTTAACAGCTTTCAATATTCTTTCCTTCAAAAATGTAATTAGAAATAAGTTTCAGTAGTTTTCATAATAACTAAACATATTTCGGTAATTCCATTTTAAACTCGTGTATACGTGTGTGAATATGCTTGTAGTTGAGTGTATGTGTGTGTGTGTGTATGAGAGAGATATTTTATGGACTGATTCGAATCATTAATTAATTTTATTATATTGCATATTATTTCATATTTTATTGGACTACAATGACTGAATTTTAATATTTTTAAATATTTATTACATTAACTATTTGTTTTTTAATAACTGTGCTTNGATAATATAAATTTATAAAGAATATTTTAGAGTTATTACTAACAATATAATGTTTAAAAAATCACGCAAAATAGAGTAATTAGCGAAAAAAAGAAAGTTATGTAAGTATACTGAAAAATCTTAAGAATGAAGACTTTTATTTGGCGAATTATGTTAACTTTTCGGAAGTTGATAATTGTCAGGACAAATGACTGTTGGGTTGAGGTCGGAAAGGAGGTTGTTGGCCGTGATAAGGAAAGCTCAAGTGAAGGCCCTGATAAGTCGGCGATAAGCCCGGCTTTAAGAGGAAGCTCAGGTGGTGGTGGAGGAAGAGGGCAGACCACTGATGAATTACCACAATAAGGATACCTTCTTGGAGCAGGACCTCTTTGTATACATCACATCCTTCCTTCTTCCTTCCTATCCTCTCTCCTTGTTTTCTCCTGGCTTTCTCTACACATCTTTTATCTCCCTCTTTCCCTCCCATATTTACCCTATTTTAATAATATATTTATTTTTAAATACTCATTATTCTGAGTATCTTTTATATTGTTTCACAGTCTCCTATTTTTCCCATCACCACTCCTCTTATACTTTAACCTTAGGAACTTTCACTGTGTACAGTTATTCGTTCCTCCCTTTATTTCATCCTTTTCTTTTCTTATTGGTGTCACTATAGAAGTTAGTAGGGTATTAAATTACATCTAAACGAATCAAATCTTTTTTCAAACCTTATAAAATAAGGTGTGTGTATCTATATATAAATTTGTCTGCATTGGTGCCAAAGTTAGCACTTTTCATTACAATTTTTGATTGAACTCAGAACAAAAGCTTATTTTGCAAAATCATGATAAAAACGATATATATATATATATTGTTTTTGGCACCTCCTTATAGGGTTGCAGGAGATTTTTAAAATATTCAAAAGTAACTACATATCACTTACGTAAATAGCTTGATTCGAAGGCTGCTATAAAATTAAAGGGGCTGTATGCGGAAAAATAAGCGACCAGGCTGTTTCATCTGGAAAAATAAATCATGTCTCGATCATCTAGACTAGTCTACATAAACAATTTAGTTTATCTAGACTAGTCTACATAAACAATTTAGTAAGTTGAGAAGTATTATATAACATGTCAGGGTTGGAAAAGTTATTTTTTATTAATAAAACGAAGAAAATAAGTATATTAGGAGAATAAATGACAATCTGGTAAAACCCTAGCGGATAAATAATGAAGCAGAAAGGAATACAGACTTTTATGTAAGTAAAATACCAACTCTGAAATGAATAAAGAACAAGTTAAGGGAACTGATTAACCTGCAACTTTATTGTTGAAAATAAGTGCACCCAAATGGATTAATCAGTAGTTAACTAAATTTAAGAAGGAACAAAGTTAAAATCGATAACATTGGAGAAACTGAAGAAAGAGAACTTTAAGAGTAATTTGTTTTTTGAAAATTGAAGTAATATGAAGTGAATGTTGATGTAACAAATTAAATTTAATTTTTTATTTATAAATAGGATTCGGAAGATAAAATAAATAATTGCTATTGAAGGAATAGAATTAACGCAGGTATTTCTTGTGAAGAATTTAATTCATTAAATTGATTACGATTCATAAGGTATGAATTATGATTCTCCATTATAAAAGTGTACCTATTTTCTAATTAATTTGTAAACATTAATTTTGAACATGGTAAAATGTCCTTAAAAAGGCAAAAGGACAATGAAGGTAACCTACTTGAAAAGAAAAGAGTTGAGGAATCATATCATCCTTTATCGGGCGCCTTTTAACGAAATCATCCCGAAAATAGCCAATAGAATTTCCGTATATTCTATTGCATAATTTGTTTTTTTTAATTATATGTAAGCGTCATTATTTTTGTACATTTTTTAAAGGGTTTTTATGGACTTTTGTAGATTAGACCATTGCGATTGGAATGGTATGGAAATGAATGAATTTTGTCCAAACGTGTATGAAAACAACCTTCATGTATATATAATGTGTTTTCTTTATGTAACTTCATACTAAACACATACAAGGAATTCATCAAATAGTATTTAAGTCTTTTTGCAGGTCTTATGAGATTACATAAAGAATTTTGTAGATCAAACCTAATGGGTCTTTATATAATTTTGCGTTTGGTGAGAAATTCTTCTTCTTCTTTGAAATATCTTCCCGCTTCTTTAATGTATCACCCTGGCATCATTGATCGAAGGTTGAAATTGCCATTAAAAAAAAACAAAAATACATTATCTTTTATACAACTACAATAGTAATGAAGGAGGCGTTTGTCTAACCCCACTAAAAGATGTCCTTTCATTTGTCTATGGTAAAGGATCGCTATATGGGATTCACATTTCAAGTAGAAGCCATGTCTAATTGTCCAGCTGACAAGTCAGTGTGGCTTTCCCTTGACTCGGCGCTTCAGAGATAGTTCTCTTTGATCATCTCTCGGCCCCGGGGGCTTTGATTTAAACCGCCCTTAAGAACATAGCCCCCAGAACTCATTTAGACACCTCTCTCCCCCCGCTTCTCAAACATACCCAAATCTCTGCCGGATTTGAGCTTTGGTAGGAGATATCACCTGGCGCTGGGGCTTAAAAGCCGTTCAAGGCAACATTCTACCTTCAATTACAAGTATACGATATAAATAAATAAATAAATATATACACTGCCGGACAAAATTAAAAGATCACTTACAAATATTTATATTATTATTACATAAGAGTTAAAAATAGAAATTCCATTGCCTCAGACTGGACTGTGTTGTATCTTATCCAGTTAATCCTGTACCTGTTTATATTCCCACCCGTTTATGGAGAACAGGGTCAGTTAATCCACTTCTTTTCTTTCTTCCTATCAGTAAATGGTTAGTTGTTAGCAAAGATTCATCTTATTAAAGATTTTCTAACACTTAAGAGACTTTAGTTTTTACTTGTGAGTTTAGTAAAAACGTTGTGATGGCAAACAGAAGAGCATTGACCGAAGAGGAATCAATTCGTGCTGTTGCTTTGTGTGAAGAAGGGTAGAAAGGCATATTGCGCAACGGCTCCAGCGGTCACAATCCGTATTGTCCAGGGTGCTTAATAGGCACCGTCGAACTGGAGGGCATACAAGAAGAGTCGGACAAAGCCGTCCGAGGTCAGCTTCCCACCGTGACGAGAGATTTTTGCAACTGCATGCTCTTCGGGATGGCCGAACAACTGGTAACAGTCTGCGTGGTCTCCTCCAGAGGTTCAGGAATGTGCAAATTTCAGAGGGAACCGTGAGAAGACGACTCAACGATAATGGATTGACCTCCCATCCTTCAGCTACTGGACCTCTTTTCTCCAGGGAACACCGGGTTGAGCGCTTGAGGTTTGCTCGGGAGGACCTAAACTGGACACAGGAATATTGGAGCCTCGTATTATTCAGCGATGAGTCAAGATTCTGTCTCCGATCTCCAGATGGACGGGAAAAGGTATGGCGAAGGCGGGGAGAGAGGTATGCTCCATGCACTTTTTCTCCAAGGGTTGCGTTTGGTGGTGGGTCAGTGATGGTGTGGGGGGGGGGGGCATAAATTTAAACTCCCGTACAGAGTTGGTTCTTGTGAACCGTGGCTCTATAACTGCTGACAGGTACATTAGGGAGGTACTTGCACGATAATGCCCTTCCTCACGTTGCTCGATCAGTGCAAAATTTCCTCAGACAAGAAGAAATTGACGTTATGGTTTGGCCACCCAGAAGTCTAGATATGAACCCAATAGAGCATGTATGGGACATACTTGGAAGACGTGTCCGTGCCTGAGACCCACAAAATTTGGCAGATTTAAGGGAAATGTTAGTGGAAGAGTGGAACAACATCCCAGAACAACATGTAAGAGCCCTGGTCGCTGGAATGGACAGGAGAATGGAAGCAATTATCAGAACTAGAGGTGGGAATACCAATTATTGATCGTTTTCCTCGAATTCTTCCTTTTTATTCAGTTTTGTTATTTCATTTCATTTCAAAGATTTACTTTTTCATTTTGAGACTGTAGGAAATTTTTATTTTTTTATTTGTTTTTCTATTAAAAATTTCTAGAAAAGAATATTTTATTTTTTATTACCCTTATAATAAAGTGTGACTTCCAAAGAAAAAAGAATATTTTCAAAAATACCCTATACAGTTCAGTAATTTCAAAATATTAAAGTGATCCTTTAATTTTGTCCGGCAGTATATATATATATATATAAACAGTTAGAAGGCTTATTATACAAAGAAGCCTATTTTCAAGGAACTGCCTTTTACACAGAAAAGACAAGACCTGAATGTTAAGATTTGAGGAAACTATTTATTTTAAAATTTAAAAGTATTTATTTTCAATTAACTAGAAAATAAATAACTAACTTTTCATACACGCCGAAATAAAATGTCCCTGTCTCCCGTGCACCGTATATGAAATTTTAAACAAATATATTTTTAAAAAAATATGCCTAATATCTCCACTGGAAATCTTTAAATGGTATAACTTTTTTTCTATACTTTTATTTATTTATTATAATCTATCACAATGAAAACATTTTCTAATTTGAATAAGAGAGAAGTTGACCAATGACACCACTCTCTATCTCGGATTATTGAGTTCTATTGTTATAGAAGATCACAAGGCCATTTCCGTTTAAGTCGCCGTATAGGATTATCGGGATGTGTTTGGGAGGATAGTTTATTAGCTATGGGATTAGGAATTTGGAGAAACGATTGGGAATCAAGTCGTTTACGAGGCCGATTTTGAGGTCATTGTGAAGTGTAGTGTTGGTTACATAGAAGGGAGCATTAACAATAGTTCTCATGACTTTGGACAGGAAGGATTGGTTGTGCTGAATGTTGGAAGGTTTAGCGGTATCCCAGAGTTCTATACCGTATGCCCAAATAGGTTTAAGAATAGTTTTGTAAATTGTTAATTTAATGTGTACTGATAATTTCAATGTTCGTCCGAGTAGTCTATATAATAGTCCGTAGCGTCTGTTTAGGTCTTGTCTCTTTTGCCTTATGTGTTCTTTCCAAGTAAGTCTTGCGTCCAAGTAGAAATCGAGGTACCTTACGAAATTGGTCAAGTGAATAGCAATTTCTTTGAAGGTGAGATTAAGCGGAGGCTTGATGCAGAGAGTGAATGTGACTTTTAATTTTGTACGCTACATCTTGCACGAAGCAGCTCTGTGGTTGAGACGAACTTAAAGGATATTAATAGCAACTGTAGAATCAGGATCTGACGCCATGATGGCCGTATCATCGGCAAAGGTAGCAGAGAGAGTATCAGCTGTCGTTGGAAAGTCTGAAGGGGTATAACTAAGGGAGAAATTCTAAACATTCTTTAAAGAATTTATGAAATGCCGGTTCAGCGAAGCCATTGTATTTTACAATTTTTGTTATTTTTCCCAATCTCCAACGTTATCCTGTAACTATTGAATATATTTTGTTGGATAGGAGAGTAGAAAAGTAATCATACCTTTTAAATTAACTATTCTACTGCAGTAAAATTATGCTTATGAAACTTTAAAATTAAATTGCTTTTTATCCTGCATGATAACGTATTTTAAATGAAGTTCAATAAAAGACAAGATAAAATAAACGGATAAAATCATAAAATGGTTACAATTTCTACAAGGTTATATCTAATTGTAATAATATTTTCCACCCTAAACAAATCTGTTGAAATCTACACCAATTAAACTTAAATTTTATTGTTTTTAGATTTGGGTATTAAAATAATTTCTAAATTTTAAATTAACAGTCTAAAAGCAACACACACACACACACACACACTTAGTGAAATACTAGGGTAATGGGCCTGAATAATAAAATTCATAGCTCCCTCTTGAAATTGTGTACTTTAGGCTTCAAGAGACGTAATTTTAAATAATATAATACTAATAGTCCGTCACACATGAGCCACAAAAACTAAGCAAATATTTCACTATCGTACTTTGTCGAATATTTATACGTGAACTTCCCTCATCATGTACACACACTTAGGTTTTTTGACGAGAAAAAAAAGAAGAAATACTAAATAAGTAACATTTGATTTTGTTTGTTCAGATTGAATAATTTTTTTAAACAAAAAACATCTTATGAGTACGTTTTTTGATGTATTGAAGATCAGTTTTATTGCAGTTGCGGCAATTACCGTAAATTATTTTATTCATTTGTTTATTACATTGTGTAAATAGGTTTACATTTTGTAATTGCTCACAAGGTTATCCGATGGCTGTGAGTGGCATTGACATGAGGGAGAGAACGGCCAGTGCCGCAGCTCCGAAACGTAAATTATAAATTACAAAATGTATTTGATCTACAATGTAATGATGAAAGAAAAAAAAAATTGCCCTTGAATAGAACTTCAACATTTTCTTCTCCCATTTCTTTGAAGAATGAGTGACAGTGACAGTGAACACACATTCGGCCACGAGGATGGACAATGTCCGAATGCGCTCGCCAACAAAAGATGGTTTGCAGAAACCAATGTAGACGGATAATAGAAGGTATGATAGTTCTATATTCATTGGTAGTCATAATAACCCTTTAGATTATTTACTTGTCTTTTGTAAATTTGTGAGAAATCCATTTATGCAGTTTCACTTTTCCCAGTCAAAAAAGATAATTCCAGTCATAGATTAAAGACATATTAAGTTGTAAGGCCATCTTTAATCAATTTTGGCGAGGATCCAACTCAATTATTCTTCAAACTTCCTCAAAGCCAACGACCTTTGGACGCCTCGAGGTAGCTTCATCTTCGATTGTCTCATCCCCTGTACGAAATTGTGTCTTCCACTCAGAGGGAATCTTTTCCAAAAAAGCAATATGTTTTTCCGGCAGCTTCAGAACCGAGTTTAAACTCGTTAAGTAAAATTAATGTAATACGAGTTTCCACCGGAATAATTTTCGACCAGTCATTGCAAATGCTTAAAGAGAACTAAATTAAAATAAAACCCTCATTTTATAAAGGATTAAAATTTGTTTGCATGGGTATAAGTTCAGTTTTGAATTGATTTAACAATAACGGCTCTAGAATAAAAAATAAAAATCATAAACTATAAAAACGTGAGGACTTTTTGAATGAGCAGGTATATGTGGAGCCTTCTTAGGAATCGCCCAATGCCTGGGTTAGGGAACGCTTTGCGAACTCTGAGAGGCAAGCTGTCATTACAGCCACAAAAGAGGGGTGGGGGGACCCTTGACGAAGCACGAGGAATACAGGTCCATTGTGGCTCTCTCTCGACTCTCTGCGAAGTGTCACTTGCAGTCTGTGGGGAATGTGGGTAAGGTTCTCTCTGTCATTAACGAGTGATCTCACACTCTCCTGCCTTTAATCGCGGCAAAGGGGCATCTTGATCCCCCCAATTAAGTCACTCACTCATCATTGAGAACTTTTAAAAGTTTTTCATGTGGTATTTTATTATTATTAGTTGTCTACTTCTACAATTTTAAAATTAAAAGTTTCTGATGAGGGACTGTCTCTAATTCTTTGCTAAACACTCAAGATGCCGGGTGTACTTTTATTTCTCGACAAGTGCCATGTCAATGTGAGATAATTTATCCTAATTTTGTTGAATTAAATTATTTAACTTTAATATATGCCACATAAATACCCCATGTTAGTATTTAAATTTTATAAATAATTTTAAATTTAAATAAAGAATTTTAGCAACAAAGTACAATCATTATTATTATAAATAAAGATTTCATTAATTTTATTTTTTTTCAAATGTGCAAAAAAATGAAGAGGCTTCGTTTAGCCTCAGATAACTGTTTAAAGCAAATATGATTCTACTCAATATGATTTTTCTAGTTTAACTAACTATACATATCACAATTAATGTTAAATTCCACCTTGTATATATGACTGAAATGTAGGTACTGTTCAAGAATTAATTATCAAAACTCAAAACCGCATAAATAATAAAATAGTTCTCTGTGGGATAATTTAGTGTGCAGTTGAGCAACATTAATTGAACAGTCAATGTCTTGAAACCCGGTTTTAACCATTCGCTGTAATAGTTTTTCTGACCAATAAAAGGTAGATTGATATAGATTATTAACGAAATCAAGTATGGTATTAGTGTGACTAACTGGGAATAAGTGACGTTCTGCAAAAACCTTGAGTATAACAAATTATTTGTTAGATTTGAAAACTAATTTTGAGGAGTCCTGTTTTGTATATGGTGATGTGTTCATTAGCTTTGTGGCTGTCGTTAATTTGAGTGAGTTTTACTTCATGAAAAACCGTAATTTTTTATTCTACTTTTTAGTGAGACATCACACTGTAATCTGAATTTTTGGTGGGATTTTTGGGAGCAACAAAGCAGCGCATGTGCGTTCATACTGGCAGACTGCATGGGAGATTGAGGATTTCCTTGAGATAGGTCTGATCGGGAGCCATTCCCACTTGCCGCTCAATTACTTGTTCGGGTCAGAAAATTTGACCTGAGGAACCTTAAAAAAAATGTATTGGATAACCTTATTGTATTAGTTATATCTTCTTCTTCTTCTTCTAAGAAGAATAAATGCTGGAAGAATTAGAAGTTATCAGCGCCTGAGGTACTTAGATTTTATAACGGTTGAGCGTCATTGGAATTTCCTAATCTCTTTCGGAAAATAAATAACGAATATATATACACACATATATATATATATATATATATATAAACTATGTTTTAGTTCAAATAATACCTACAGATTTTTATGTAAAATACACACTCACACACACACAAAAAAGTTCTATAATGATTTACCATAAATAACAAATTTGAAGACTCTAAGACGTTTACCGACTTCAAAAATATGGGTAAATTATTTAAAATTTCATATCAAAGGAAAAAAGGATGAGTTGTCTAGGACTGCTTTTCGAAGAACTATTGAATCTGGCTTAGGCTGCTTCTTCATTGTATTTTGTACTCCCGTTTTCAGTTAACTATTTTCTTTACGTTCTTTATATATATATTTAGAAGTCCACAAGGAAAAATTCCTGTACCTGATAGAGAACTTAGAGATACAATTTAAGTAAACGTCCAAAATAACTTTTTTTTTTCTTCATTTGCCGTGTGCATAGGTACCTCATAGTCGACTCAAATTAAAAATATTTCCTTTTTTTTTCAACGAAAAAAATGTTACCGCAGAATATCTTTGTTTCTTTTTCCATATTATTCACAGTGCTTCTACTCTATAGTTTGGAAAAGTTGGTATTGAATAACATTACTCTGGTCGAATTTTAAACAGGTTAAAAAACAAAAACAAAAATAAATATAGCTCAGGTGTCAATATAAACAATAGATTTTAAATAATTAAAATTAACTTTATTGATTTCTAGAAATGAGGGTAGGATATAAGGTTTCATTTTTGTAGTTTATCATCTTGGAGTCTCTACAAAATTTATTGCGATGTTGAAAGTGCTCTATGAAATATAAAAGCAAGGGTGTTCCTTAGGGACCTGAAAGAGTGTGTATCTTGTCCCGATTGCTTATTCCCGATTAATGAATGAATGACTTTGGGAGGTTATTTGGGAAGAAGTGTTATTGCGTGGGGAGTAGTCCCTCTCTAAACAAACGACATCATATCATAATCATCGCACTTTCTGAATGATGATTAACCGATTGTCAATTTATTATCTCGGATATCTGAGTTGTGACTTAGTGGAACAAAAGATAACGATATTTAAAAAGGGAAATAAGAGGAGTGAATTTGAAAATTTGAGACTGAACAATGGAGAAGTAACAATTACGATTATTTACGTTGTAAATTAAAGCCGACATTTAATTTATGCAAACTACTTAGGAGCATACCGTTCAAAACAAGGCAGAGAGACTTAACTGTACATTGTTTAAGCCTATCTTCAGAAAAGAAATACTTCTACTTAGAAATACTTGAAATACTGCTACTTAGGAACACGTTCTGTTCCAAGTTACTTTGGATAAGTGTGAGGCTTTCGGTATTTGGGATTCTTGATGAATTAATTAAATTGAACACTCCGAAATACATGATATTTTTAGAATGTGTAACTGGACCTTTTATTTTAAAAACTTTGAAATTCCACAGCACTTGATAATTATTGTTTATTACTAAAATTATATTTGCTAAAATGTTATTTTGGGCAAATTCTTGGAAAACACTATTTGGTAAACTCAGTGATTTGAATATCTTTGTTGAAATACTCCTTAATTAATTACAAGTATTTTTAATTACTGAAAAAGAAAGTAAAAAAATACTTGGTTCGAGGCTAGGGCTCCTTCCTGTGTATGTGGGCGTTCCACAGGGGCAGTGTACTAGGACCCATCCTTTTTATCCACTATACTCCGGACATCCTCACACATTCTAATAATCTCCTCGAAATCCGCTTCCAATATTTTACGATTGATGCTTTTTTGATGCTATTCATTAGTGGTGCAGCAAATGGAGAATTAAAATAAACGACTCAAAAATCGTAAATTTTCAGCAGAGAAAAGATTCTCCAAATAATGTCATGTATAATAACATCCTTTTACGTCCCTATGATTCTAGCCGTTACCTTATCTTGACTTTCGAATTAACTGGAGCGAAACGGTGTAGAACTCTGGGGAGCCGCTAAGTCTTCCAACATGTAGTGAATACAATCCTTTCAATCAAAAGTCCTAAGAATAATTGCTAACGTTCCATATTATGTGTCCAACTCTACGCTTCATCACGACTCAAATATTACTATCGTCCAAGACCTAATCTCCACTCTTCCACAAATTATCCAGATGGATTTTTAAAAATCTCTCTTTACAACTCTCATTCTCTTTTCAGCCCTGAAGAAGCCATCACATGATGTGCGAAAGCTCGGCAAATAAGAACAATTTGACTCGGTCCAACCCGGAAGATGAAATGGTAAATACATCTGACGACCGACGAAGCCTACGTGAACATATATATTTAAACTCAAAGATGAACTTCTTGATAATACTGATGGTATATTGTGCACCATTAATTCATATGATAAATCCTAGGTAATTTAAAAACAAAGATAGAACTCCTACAAAGTACATTTGCCCAAATATATTTTTTTTCTGTTACTACAAGCATATTCAAATGTAATTGAAATTAAAAAACGTATATGTTCTCTACAAAAAGCAAAAAAAAAAAAAGTTACAACTATTTTTTCACGAACAAGAAGCATAAAATATCACTGTATTAATATTACTTATTTATATTAATTTCATTTTTCTTTTATTTCTCAAATCATAAATGATTAAACGAAAATTCATAACTTTATAAAAGTGAACTTCCGTATTTAACGAATTTCTCAGTCCTATTTTTTCAAACCCTACGCACATCTAATAAAAATTATATTAGCTTAAGATAACATAAATGAAAATATTCTTGAGTTAAATATTATTAAGATTGAGAGATGTAAAATTTTTTAAATTTGCATTAATGATTTTTGATTTTTGAAAATTACTACTAAAAAGCTATAAATTTAATTCCCGCTGAACAAAAACTCACTCATTGCTTTAATAAGATTATTATTCGTTTGTTCATTAGTTTGATACATTCATTGGGGAGAATGAAATAAATAAATTCCAGCGAGGTAAGCCCTAAGGGACAAACAACAAGGCCAACACATTAGGCTAGAGTGGGGTATCCTGTTCTTCTGAAGCCTTCGTCTTAGGGGGCGCTAGAGCGTCGCAGTCTTTCACACAGGAAACTCCACTGCCTCGGGAATGCGGTCGGATCTTTGCTCTTCGCCACTTGGAATGATCCAGAGCCAGTCGCATTACTAGAGATCAATAACTATGCATTTATTTAAACATTAAAAGTAATTATTACAAGAGGTAAAATATCGGGACTATATCGCCTTCTTCGTTGGTCGGCTAATGCAACGTACATGCCGCCTGGAGACCTACAGAACATTTGATGCTAAAGTGGCAAATATTAAGCTTTTCATAGGATGGAACGCACACAAGTCACGTGCACATATCTCGTACATAACCTTACTCAACACTAGGACTCCACGTTGTCAGAGAGGTCCGACTAAGAGAGCAGAGGATTCCTTGGGCTAAGAACCTAAAGCAATGTGCCTCTAGAGAGATGAGCAAAGCTTCTAGAGCTAGGAATGCGCCTATGACAGCAGGAAACTACGTAATATCTAGTATCCTAGTCCAAGTCTCAGCTAATCCTTTGCTAGAACGGAAAGCTTTTCGTTGGGTAAGATTTCCCCTCAAAACAGGAAGTGTTAAGCAAGATAAGAAATTTTTTCTTCGTCTTTCTCTTTGGAAAATTTTAAGATTATTAGATATTTTTTGTTGGGGTTCGGTCAAGGTAGATCCAAAAATATATAAATAAATTAAAAAAAAGTGTATTTTTTAAATTATCTGACGTCGTGTTTCTAAGATCCCGTTTTCATGACTGAATCTCAGCCTCTCGCCTTCATGATAACAAACAAAACATCTAATAATAATAACGGTCAAAAAAACTCTCCATTCGGAGAATTTTAAGAATTTTGAAATTTTAATGGACAACCGTTAAGCCATATTTTTCATGTTGTATAGTANTTCCTATAAAGCTGTAAAAGGGTGTTTCGCAAGTAGATGACAATATGCAAGATGGAATAACTAGATCAAAAATGTAGTTAAACCTCCATTCGGAGAATTTTAAGAATTTTGAAATTTTAATGGACAACCGTTAAGCCATATTTTTCATGTTGTATAGTATGAAAAAATTTACATATAGAATCTGTTTTGTATATATTTTTTATAAATATTTATTTATTACTTTCTGCTTATAAAACATACTGTAATTTGATGGTTTGATTCAATATTTAGATAGCTGACATACAGATGCACTGTAAAAAAGAAACACATGTACAGACTGTTACCTGAATAAATGTAATATTTTCCGATCTGAATTAGCGCCTGTTTATGCAATAGATATTAGGAATTGTTTGTGATATCCAGAGAGGGATTTCTGGATGCAGAATATCCTGCTCTTTTAGCTAATTCATTCCCATGTATGCCTGAATGCCCACTTATCCAAGCAACTAATCCGCTTGTAACTTATTGTCTGGAAGTTATATAACACTGTTTTTGGGTCCAAGATAATGAGAAAATGGCATTGTCTGCTTGTAATTATGTTTAACTTTGATTTGCAGACAGGTAATATATTAATGTTTTTTATTGGTCAGTCCCAATGTGTGTATATGTATTCAGTGATTTCAGGAAGCTGAATTGTTTTTACAATTTGGTCTGAATCCTTAGATTTGAATATATATATATATATAATAGTGTGTGTATGTATGTGACCATCACTATCATTTCAACGCATCATAGCTCGTAAATAAACTTAAAAATTATTATTAAAATAAATTTTAAATGATCTATGATATTAGTTGATCTGGAATGGGGACTCAGTTTTTTGAATATGTCAAATATTTTGTAATAGATTACAGAGGCTGCAAAACCAGCAATGCCTCCATGAAATGCGAAAAATTGGGCCACTATTACACTGGGGAACACATTTTTTGTTGAGTTAGATCTGACACTGTTTTTTCTCTAACTCTTGGCGTCTGAATCTGAGAATAACCTTAGATTTTGTCTATCATGTCAACTTTTTAAAACAGGATATCCTTAGAAATCCAAATTATAGGTATACCAAATGGAAGCTTAGCACGTGTTCCCTTGGTCCACATCCGTCAAAACTGCCCCATATATAACAAAACGAATAGGGGCTGTTATCGCATTTTCGACGTGTAGAAGCAGATGTAGCCATAAGGAAACGTTTCAGTTCAAACACACAATGTAGTTCTATACACTTTCGTAACGAAATACTAAATACTGCTTACCGACACACAACGTTTCACCACAGTATAACAGACGTTACTAAACAGGAAGGTCTAGACCAGCATGCGCCCCACCACATAGAAACCAAACGTGACGTGATAGAAGAAAACTAAAAAAGCAGTTTTTAAACCAGCATGCCTAATTCCATAGAAAACAGCTAAAAAATCTTACTTAATTTCTGTCGAGTTTCTATTTTCAGTTCAAATTGTTCCCGTGTTATTTATAACTTAGTATTTAATTAAACATTTTTATTAAAGGAAGTTATATAAAACTAAGTTACTAGAAGATACTTCAATACAGTTTGTGATACTAAAATATGCACTACGTTAGTATTACTGGTAGTAATACAGTTAGTTGTTTAAAGAAGTTATTTTTTTATTTTTTTTTTAATGCAAGGAACATTAAAAAATGTTTTTGCAATTGTATTTAATTTACATCTTCCATTTTACTTCCATTTTATTTTTAGAAAACAATTTTGTTTGCTGAGCCGTTTGGCTCGATGAACAGTAATAAATGTATATTTGAAGAAAATTGTTTGCTAAAATTAGTATGTTGATCAAACACCAACTAATTATTCAATCGTTTAGTTTGTTTTTTAAACAACATGTTCTTTATTACTTGTTGGAACAGCTACACATGTATTTGATAGGTTACACATTTTTTTGACAATGTTAAAAAAATAAATCTTCAAAATCAATAAATTATATACGATTTGTATTTTAAGATGAGTGTAATCTGAAATTTTTTTTATTTATTTCAATTTATTCAAAAAGTTGAACCTAAAGGAGACAAGTGAAGTTTACATTCAATTTACTTGTCAATAGTATACCAGCTTATTGGATTAAACTCAAAAGAGTAAGCTTAATTGTTTAATAGACCAAATTAGTAGAACTAAATAAGTTTATAAGTTCACCCTCTAAAGTCTCACCAAAAGTTTGCTCTGATTGGAAAGAGACAAAATGCACCATTTGACACACACTATTTTAAGCGATATCGTTTGGAAATTTATCTAACTAAAATTATTAACTTTCTTGATAGCTAATTAATCTAAAGTATATAAAATTCTGAAATTTTAGGCGAATAGCTGTAGATTAATACTCCCATTCAATATAAACACGTTATACAAATAATTTAATAAGGAGAATAGAAATTATTGATTTTAATTTTAATTTTATTTTCTATGCATGAATTTAACTGTACAAAAATTTGTATTTTTATATAGAAATATATAAATTTTATGATGTATTAAAAATATAAAATTATTATTATAACATATGTGCAATAAAAATAATTAAATAACTGTGAAGAAAAAATATGGCCATAGTGAGTTTATTTTTCATACCGTATACTTTCGAAGGGTATTTTCGTTGCTATATTTCTGTTTAAGTAGTTTTATTTTTTTTTTATTACAATCTAGTATGCTAAATTTATGAGTGTAACTTTTAGGTTCGACGAAATACAATAGTTATCACCTGAATTGTCTAGAGTAGCTGTATCAAACTTTTATCAAATTTCACTTAGGAAAGGTATTTACGTGAGTTTTCACTATACAGGGTGTTTCGCAAGTAGATGACAATATGCAAGATGGAATAACTAGATCAAAAATGTAGTTAAACGCCGCCAACCGCATGATTCTATCTTATTCCGTTGCACAGATATGCCGTTCCAAAGGTAATTTTGTGAAAACCGTGTTTTTTGTAGGAAAACCTCAATTTTCTCTGCTTCAACACATTTTTTTTCAATGTTCCATCACAGTTTTGAATTCACCATTAAATTTTCTTTAAGTCTAATGCACATTCAATGTTCATAGTATCATTTCAAAAGCGCGATAACAGATCAAGAAATAAAAATTTTAAAAAAATGTTGTCAGCGACAAATTTTCGAGGATCACTGCTCTTCCAAAAAAAGTCCTGCAAGCTGCCGAATCTCACAAAAGTTGTGA
>KZ807180.1:255402-271621 GCA_000696205.2 Oncopeltus fasciatus | reverse complement strand
TATATATGAATCAAACAATAATAATTCAAATACAAATTTGTATAGCTTAAAAGATTTAAAATCTGTAACTGTCACCTACATATAAAGGTAACAGGAAGGTTTTGTATATGCATAAACTTAACTTTGTAAAAAGTTATTAATTTGACAAAAAATGTATTATTATTTTTAATGAATTTTGAAATTACTCAAGTCATATGAGAATTTATTGTTCAGAACTATTATAGTTTATATAAAAATACCTACAATAATTGTAACATACTTCTGCCAGATATAATAGGATTGGTGATATTCCTCTTGGTATAATAAATTAACTTTTTAAAATAATGACTGCTATTCTGAAGCTCATTTTTAACATAAGAAATTTATTAGGTTAGAAGAAAAAAAAGGTTAATTTCTCAGTTTAACATGAGAACACTCCTTATGTATTATTTTATTAAATATTAATTTCTCTAAATGGGAGCACTATTTCCATGACTTCTAAATGTTAGTTGTAAGAAAAGAAAATCTGAATAGTGTAAATAAATTATTATTAATTTTTAAGTTTAATTAATTTAGATAATATGATTGTCAACACCATTTCAGGGGGTATATTAAAATATAGAATTTACTTGAGCTAAAAGCAAAAATGAGATGATTGGGCAAAACTAAAAAATAATAAGAATTAATTAATATAATTTACAAAAATATAATTTAAATAGATGTTTTGCTGCTCTTGAAAATGTTTTATTTAGTAATTTGTTTCAAACAAAAGTTTCATCAGGGCTGGGTTTTTTTTATAGGATTAACTCACAAGAACAAATTGTAGGAATTTTGACCATAAAGTCATGTGACTTTATTAGTCAGTTAGTAGATTTTATTGTATGATAATTGTAAAACAAAGTTTTGGGAAAAACAAATTTGAGTAGATGAAAAAATGTTTAGGCATTGCAGTAAAAATTTCCTATACACTGATAATTACTGTACTCATACTAATGCTAACTAATAAAGAAGTAAACTGCTAAAAATGAAATCTATGAGAAAAGTTTATGAAGAAAAACAAAGTTATGCTCTTTATAAGTAATTGATTATAATTAAAAAATAAAGGAATTCTTATTGCTCTCTTATCCTCTCTACAGTCATAATTAAAAGTACTATTAGATGCATAATTCAATGAGTATCATTGAGACTCTCTTCCAATAAAACTAATTTCAATTAACTTTTTATTACTCTATAGCTCTTTTTTGAGTTCAAGTTTAGTTTTAATTAACAATTCTGTAGTTCTCAACCCCCTGAAATAAAGGTGTGCTTAAGAAGAGCAGTATTAAGATTTGTGCTGATTTATTTGTAAAATTGTGATAAGTCTTAAAGAAGAGGGAATATTATTGTGTAGATATTTTAACTCTGGCAGCAACGGAATCCTGGGAAGAGCACAATATATTATGAGATTATGAACAAATAACCAAACATTTTCTTCATAAAACCATTCATGCTAATCACAAAAGATAACTACTTACAATTTTTAAATATAATTTATAATTATTTGATGATGAGGCAATTAGAACTAAAGATAAATTTTGCTGTTTATAAAGTATAAGTCTGACTGAGTAATTTTGTATACTATAGGATTTGAGTTTTACTAAGTGAATGGGTAAGAGGCTCAATAATACACAATTTTCATGTTTAATCAGAAATCATTACTTGGAAAGAATTAACCGTAGAAAATTGTCTATGATACTAAGGTTTTTAAATATTTTAAGAAGTTTTATTATTGTCAAAATTTTTTTACTATTTATTAACTGGTATTTATTTTAAGAGTTTCTTTTTGTTTGAAGAGAGTCCTATCTGTCAGTGTTATTACACTGAATATTTGAGTATTAAAAATATAACATTGTAAAAAGAAAAAAAATACATTTATTTTTAAACCCTTAAATTCTATAAAGAAAATGTTTTTTTCTTCCGGGAATTAGCGATAAGGTAATATCGCGTACATATTTAAGGTATAATATAAGGTACATATTTATATGTACGTATGTGTGTGTGTGTAGGAAGCATACTGGCCAGGTTTGGTAATTGAGAAAAGGAGTTGAAAATTAAATAGTTATACGTCGAATGCATTTCTTGTATAAAATTTAACGTGGTATTACATACCACAATTAATATCATTACTTATTAAAGTTTTCCTTTTTTTTGGGATAAATAAAACTGCCCACCGGTTAAGTGAAAGATTTTATTGCTAATTAGGAAAAAAGGTAGAATGAATGGAACCACATCTACAAGTGTTGCCAGATCTGCAGGTACCACTTAAAATCAAAGAGTAGAAGCTTTGAAGTGAACTCTTTGTGACCCTTTTGACGCTGCTCATCATCATTCTCCCACTAATAACAACTGAAGGGAGTTTTGGTTGGCACAGAAGAAATACGTCATGGCCGTGTGGGAGGCGTTGACATGCACTTGGAGGCGAGCAGCGATGGCAAGACTGGAAAAATAAAGAAAAACTGTAGTTTGAGTTTCACTTTGTCGCGTTATTTAGACCTACTTTGGCAGGTGTTTTGAAAATTCGTATAAACTAAACTTCACATTTTAATAGTAGAAAGCATGATGAAGAGAGAGAGATAGATTAGCACCAGAATTAGAGAATAACAGAAGCTTTAAGAATAGCGAAGAGAGCATATTCCTGATATTTCAAACAATTAATGAGAGGGAATAGAATATAAAATACTATCTGTCCCAGCCAGGAATCGAACCTGGATCTCCTGCTATCCGGGCTGGCGCGCTTAACCATTACACCACCAGGTCGGGTTAGTTGTCTCATTCAATTCCCTTTACACTAGCAAGAGCCTAACCCACGAGAAAGGCGAGAATTTCGTCTTGTACTCGAAGGAGCTGACATTGTCATACATTTTGTCGACTCTCGTCATTTACTTTATTTAATTTTTTCTTTATAAATATTTAATTTGGTTGTGGTATTTTATCCCACGTAAATTTCAAACAATTAATGAGAGGGAATAGAATATAAAAAACTATCTGTCCCAGCCAGGAATCGAACCTGGATCTCCTGCTAACCGGGCCGGTGTACTTGCCAGTTATACTACCAGGACGCGTTAGTTGTCTTATTCAATTCCCTCTACACTAGCAAGAGCTTAACCCACGTGAAAGGCGAGAACTTCGTCTTGTACTCGAGGGAGCTGACATTGTCATTCATTTTGTCGACTCTCGTTATTTACTTTAATTATTTTTTTCATTATAAATATTTAATTTGGTTGTGGTATTTTATCCCACGTAAATTTCAAAAATTAATGAGAGGGAATAGAATATAAAAAACTATCTGTCCCAGCCAGGAATCGAACCTGGATCTCCTGCTATCNTTTGAACAAAATTTAAACGTTGTATACTCCTGTGCCCATGAGTAAATGAATAAAAGGGCTTTACTTAACGGTAACCTGCTGCCACATAGCCATGTACCCGTATACATGCCACATTCATACCGGCATTCTCTTTTGTTGCACCTATATTTTTTCCTTTCTTCGTAAAATTTCATAATGTGGCCTTTTTTACAATGTCTTTCCTTAGGTAGAATTCCTCTTTCTTCAAAAAAAATCCTGGCTCGTTGTTCTTCTTTGCATAAATCGTAAACATCAAAAACATTCATTTTGTAATACTTTTATAACCGCAATTACACAAACAATACTAAATTAAATAATATTCAAACATGTGATTTTATTTCTGTATAAAATGTCAATATAAAATAACTGGCGGGCCTAATCTAAACAAGACCCATACAATGTATAATGTGTTTTTGTTAATGTGTGCATGCGAGCGTTTTGGGGGCATGTGATTCCAATAAAATAATATTAATTAAAGAAATTTCTGTAGTAGAAAATATGACAGAATTTTTTTTTTTTATAATTTGAAGGGAGTCTAAAGAAAAAATAAATTATTTTGTTTGCACAAAAGTAATCTTTAATTGTGGCATATAACGAAGTTTAGTGACATTAAATTATTTGCTCTTAACTTATTGTAAGTAATAAGTAAAGCAAACCAAGTATAGTATATTACAATAATTACGAGCCTTAAAAAAATATATATTTAATTAAGAAAAATTAAAATTCAGTAGCACGGCTGTTTAAGCAGCAGAAAATGGAGATGGGAAAATTATGACGCAGTAGAGGAATTTAAAAATATATTTGCTTAATAAAATGGGAGATAAAATGTTTTTTTCCTTGACTCGCAAGAATTAAAAAGAGTGAGATTAAAATTCATTAACGACTTAGGAATTGAAATGCTAAGCTATTATATATAAAATTAATTTATTGAAGACATTTTCTATAAAAATAAAAATTCATTAGTTTTTGGATGAAGAGTTAGAGTATCACTAGTAAACTCTATAAGAAACCACTGACGTTTTTATGAAAATATTTTAAAAATGTATCCATGCTCTAGAAAAAAAAAAAAAGGAGCGATTGTTTTTTATGTACGAAAATGAAAAGTAGTATTTGTGGTCCTGAGATGATTTTAGTTGGGGTTCAGTCAAGGTAGATCCAAAAAACACAAATTTAAAAAATTTATTTTTTAATAAAGGATTATCTGCCAACGTTTCGGCTTACATTGTAAGCCATCTTCAGGGCTGTAGAAATTCAATGTCATGAGAATACAATAATAATTGAAATTAATATAATAGAGAATTGCAATAATATAATGTAATATCAATGTGATATGTAGTGTTTGTAAGAATTCTTATTTATTTGTCTGTTTTTTCTCAAATCCAAATAGGTCTTATAAAGAGTTAGTTAGTTAGTTAGTTAGTCACAGTTAATGTTGACATGCGGTTTAACAACTTGTAAAGTTGTCCTAATCTCCTATTTAGTTCCTATCTTTTGATTTGTGTGTGTGTGTGTTCCATGTTAGTCGAGAGTCAAGATGAAACCCCAGATACCTAACGCAGTCGGAAGTTGGGATAGAAATATAATTAAAGTAAATTCTGCCAGGTTGTTTCTTCCTTAGTGTAAACGGAACATGGCAGCATTTGCCTTCGTTGACCTTTATGCGCCAGAGCTTGGATTGCTTGGTCATCAGCAAAGGTTGCAAGGAGTGTGTTAGGATGAGAGGGGATATAGGCATTTTACAGGATGTAAAGGATGGGCCCGAGCTCAGAACCTTGTGGAACTCCCGCCTCCACTTGGTAATATTCGGAGTAGTCTAATTCTTGTCGGACCCAGAAGAATCAATCAGCTCGGTAGGAGCGAAGGATCAGGTAAAGGGTGCTTGGGAGGATGGATTTTAATTTGAACAACAGTCTACGATGCCAGACCCGGTCAAATGCTTGCAAAACATCAAGGAAGGCACCAACGCAGTACTGCTTGTCCTCGAAAGAGGAAAATATGCAACACGAAACACCTGCTGGACCGTGGAGTGTTTGGCTCGGAAACCAAACTGGTGTTTTGGAAGTATATGGTGATCGTCTAAGATTTGTATCAGCCTTTTAAGAAGAATCTTCTCAAAGACCTTCAAAAAGAGGGGAAGCAAGCTTATTGGGCGATAGGAAGAAGGATTACTTAGGGGTTTACCAGGCTTTGGGAATAGGATTACGGAGGATAACTTCCACAGGAGAGTAAAGTGTGTGCTTCGGAGAATGATGTTGTAGAGTTAAGTTAGAAAAGTTATTGCTTTTTTAGGAAAGCGGTTTAGAATTTGGTCTGTAATAAGATCATACTCGGGAGACTTACGTTTAGGCAAGCGGGAAAGGATATATTTGACCTCAGAGGAGGTGACGGTTTTAGGAGTTGAAGACAAAGGAAGAGTGGAATCAATAAATTATTTTACCTTCGTGCTCTTAAAATGGTTTACTGGGTTAAGGTGAGGAATGAAAGTTTGCTAAAATTTCTGTCAAAGACCTGAGCTATGCCATCGGACATAGGCTACGTTGCGCAGGTGCCAACATTACGGCGGAGAGGAGAAGTAGGGGAGTGGTATTTGAGTATTTTTCTGGTGGTAGTCCAGAGGGATTTGTCTTCCTTTGTGAGTGAGGAAAGATGATTGTTGAATTCCTTGTTGTGATAAGATCTGAGTTCCCGTGTCACTAAACGGCTCAGTTTTTAATATGCTTGGTGGTCAGATGGTTGTCGTCTTCTCTGCATTGGCCCGTCTTTAGGATAGTATAAAGTCTGTATATGGATGGGAAGAGGTTTGTTGTTTAAAGAATTGGGATATAGAGGTTTTTTGGAGGTTGGTTTGGATTCTATCCAGCACGACTGTTGAATAGCAGTGGTGAAGGATTGTACAGCATCTTCGAGGTCCTACGGGGATTTTAAGGAAATTCTGAGGTCTATAGCGCCTTCAAGGTGGGATTTGAACATATCTTAATATACTTGGCCGTTAACCAGTGACGGAGGAGTAAGGGACTGTGATCAGAAGAAAGGTCATTGAGTGTGTGGTAAAGGATTGGAGTGGATGTAGGCTTTTGCAGACAAAAAAAGTCAATGAGATCTAGTACTCGATTGCCATCTGAAGGCCAGTAAGTGGGGGTATTCGGGGAGAGGGTTGTGAGAAGTCTGGAGGAAAGGGAAGTGTTCAGGGTACGACCACGGGAGTTAGTCGTCCTGGATCCCCATTGTAGACGTTTTGCATTGTAGTCGCCACCAGCGAGCAAATGGGAGCCCACTGAATCAAAATATCGATTGAACTGAGCTGAAGTTATAGGTTTGTTTGTGGAACAGTACACTGCCGCAAGGGTGATAGGAAAGGTGATAGTTGGTAGTGACACAGATAGTGGTAGATCGGAGATAGTCTGTAGGATTAGAGGGAATCAGGTAATGGGAAAGGAAGCTGCGAATCAGAAGGATTGTCCCACCATGGGCTTTCCAGTCTGGATGGTCGGTCCTATAAGTTCTGTACCATGGTATATTGATGTATTTTCGTGACGTAAGACGTGTTTCTGTTAAAAGTGTGACGTCAACATTTCTGTTACTGAGAAGTAATATCAATTCTTGTTTATGTGTATGTACTCCGTTGGCATTCCATAAGAGAACTGTGAGGAATTTTCTGGTATGGGAATTCATGGTTTTCCCTGAATTTGACACAGCGAGGAAGGTGATTACAGTTGCTTTTTGAATTACCATACTGTCGGTATCTGTGGCATTGAATTATGTCACGGCGAGGGTGACTTGAACTACTTTTGTGTGGTATAAGTCTTTGAGGTCATATATGGAATTAACATTGGTAGTTCTCTTCAGATCTACAAAAAATTGCGGTAGAGGCACTTAGGTTATTTCCTGAGTTCCCCGACGGGTGCCAAGGACATTAAGTACACTTCTAGGTTTTAAACCGCGATCTAGGAGTTCGTCTGCTATTGTCTCAGTGGGAGTAGCGTGGTGAAGATTTCCAATGTAGCCCTCAACGTGGCCATTAGTTTGAGGAATGGGCACATCACGTTTAAAGGTTTGGAGCTGGGCTGGCTTGCAACCCGAAATTACAGGAAGTTGAATCTTGTATGTTTTGCCAGAACATTCGCATTGATACTGGAATGCTCTGATACCTTTACGACACTTTTTCATGGACAAGGAATGAAATAAATGTTACAATGCTCCAGTTACCTACCTGTAGAACGTACTAATTTAGAAATGCATTTCATATTGCAGCACCCAGAGAGTTTAATTCTGTTATTATAATGACCATTGATTTTTTTTTCAAATTATTTATTTATTTAATTCCTTTATTTTCGTTGGTTCTTTTAAAACTTTTGAATAGAATTAAATATATTAAGTATTATTTTTTGTAGAAATTTATATTTGCCATTAATCTAATGTAGTCTGTCTCTCTGTTTCTCATTTCAAAATGAGAAACTCATTCGAAAGTACTCTTTGCTGTGCTGACTACAGAACAGGAATTGAGATCAATTGCACTGGAGCCAGGTAGGAGAGAAGTTTCTTCCCCAAGTTCCAGCGTCGAACAGAACAGCATGCTATCACTCAAGCTTCAGCGCACTATCTCCTCCTCCAGCAGTCCGGAACGATTTACAAGGCCAAGAACCATCCCTTGTATCGTCTATTGTTCTACCCCTTCTCATGTATATCTTCTGGGCTTTTACGAATATTGAAACCCATCTGTCTGAATTAACTATAGGTCAAGAGATTATTTTTTATTCAAAATGACAGATCGCTTTTAGAAAATGATTGTAAAGATAACTAAAATAAATTAAAAAAAACAATCTTATTTTTTACTAAACAAGCGGTAAACATACAAATGTAAACAGTATCCGCTGCTACTACGAAGAGTTACTCTGCTACTCCACTCTTGCACCCTTCATTAAATATTGGCCTCATGTTTTTCATTGCATACGGATTTCAGCTCTAGAAATTTTTGGGTTTTGTTCCCTCCCTTCCATCTCCCCGGAAGACCTTTAAAATATGAATGGGATGGGATTGTAGGCCTTTTTTTTTTTTTTTTTTTTTTTTTTTTTTTATGTAACTTGACACGACATGTAACTCTTACGTGTTTCGAGATTAGAATATCAGTCACAGTAACGTTTGGATACGCTACTTACATGAAAACATATCTCAGTACGCTTCATTCTGCTAAGATCGTTCCCCGAAAATAAATACAAGTAACAAATATAAAAGTACTATTGCACATTTTAGCAAGAATCACAAATCAATGCAATGCTAAGAATTTTGAATGGGAGAGGATGAGTTCGAGGATATAAATTTTTACTGTTAGCCAGGTTACTAACCAAAGAACCATGCGAAGAACAAAAAAGATGAATTTATTATGGATACCTGATGGCATTTGAATGACATGATAAGATTCTATTATTAAAAAGCTAGAAAAATATAATAAAATGATTAATAATGGAGATACACATTATCAGAAATGCCAAGTGAATATCATTGTTCAGAAAAGATAATAGCAAAAAGATAAAAACGCATCAAACAGTTGTCTATATTGTGATTGAATTACTGCGTCTGATTAGGCAATAAGGATTTCTCACTTAGATTGATAGAAATGTTCCTAGGATTTCTGATCGACATAACAACAACGATTACTAGACAAAATGGCAAAAGCATAGACCTATTTTCTTCCCATGCTAAAATTTTATTTATGCTCCATGTTGATCCTTTGAAAAACTGGTAAAATTAAGACTAATTTAGTGGTACGTAGAGCAAATAACTCATTTATATTGAGGTAAAAGACCCTACTAAATGTCACAAGAAAGACATTGATTATAATTATTTAATTGTTTTCTCTTTTTACTTTAAAATATACTCCATTTTAGAATCATTGTCTATTAGTTCGCTTAATTTTAAAAATGATGGTATATTTGACTTCATAAAGTATTATATGATGATTTATTGAGGTAGTTCAGTTAAATTAGTATATTTAAATTAAAATCCGTAAAATTATGTTACTTGAAATTATCTCTTGAAATTCAAGCAAATCTACTCCGCGGTATCTGACCTCTGCAAGAGATGTAGGTGCAGAGTGGCAGTAGGCAGATCGTTCTACCTGCGTAGGTCGGCTCTCTTTGATCGGCGCTGGTCTCATTCTCCCATAGATGCCGTCGAATAGATATTCAATTAAGCGCCAATAATAAGGCTGGCCGTGTGTACCGTTTTCCAATCAGTCCCGAGCCATTGAAGCAACCAGCCCTTTGATGATTATTGCACAAACACATGTTCATCACCCATCCAAAGAGCTACCTCATCTAATTAATATAAACGGCTGTCACTTCGCCCCACTTCCAGTTGCAGACCTGTGTTCCTGCTTCTTTTCTTTCCTTCCCATTCATGTCTCTCTGTCTTTCAGATCAATCTAATACTCTCTCTCAGTACCTATCTCTCATAAACAGTCTCTTTGTTTGCCCCCCCCCCCCATACATTTTTATTTATCACTAATCCTATATCTATATATTCATTACTATATTTGCTAAGATTTTCAATGATAGATAATTATATATTAAACAATTATGAGAGGGAATATAATAAAAAAATCTATCTGTCCCAGCCAGGACTCGAACCTGGATCTCCTGCTATCCGGGACGGTGCATTTTCCATTTATGCTACCAAGGTAAGTCTGACAAGTAATTTAATTCACACCACACCAGCGAGAGCCTAACCCACTAGAAAGACGAATACATTTTCTTAGTTGTCTAGCTCGCCCCGGTGGTGTAACGGAAGCATTCCGGCCCGGCAAGCAGGAGATCCAGGTTCGAGTCCTGGCTGGGACTCTCTTCAATTGTTTAAAATTAACGTGGGATAATAAATCACAACCAAATAAATATTTATAAAAAATAATTATCTACTTCGCGTTTTTCTATCCAGGCTTAATTTTTACCCTCCATTTTATCTTCTCTTCTTTACTACTATACCAATCTGTCTATTTTTTTTTAAGGTAATTTTATGTAAAATAAATAACTTGATAAAACTAACATGATTAAAAGATTGGCCTTAAGATCACGCTATTTCGAATTTTCTATTGGAGTTTAAAAAAAAAAAAAGATTTTAAGCAGCCTGTAGGGTGTTTTCGGCCTGGTCCTGCTGACCGCAATCTTTCTTACAAGTCTGTTATTCCTGACATTAATCTTCGAACCCTAGATCTTATTCCAATGGAGTACTTTAAAGCACCATGGTATCTCGTCCACCTTAATGGTGCGGTCATCACTGGATGATAGGATTAGTTATCTTAATCTTATAGAGCGGCAGAAGACCCTGATAATCTCTTTAGGTGAAAGTTTTAAATCTTTAATTAAGTGAGTAACTTCCAGTTGTGATTTTAATAAAATTTTTCTAATTCGCCGGTTTAAATCATTCTTAAAATGTATAGTTTCAATGATGAGTTTAAAGCACAAGCTTTGAAATAAATTATTTAAAATCTAAGTAAATATGCATGACCCCTGGAAATTTAGGATTTGCCGTTAATAATGTAATGGATATCTTCTTAAGTTTAAAAAAAACGTTAATACTTTTATTTACATTATTTAGTTTTACTACTAAGTGATGAAAATTAATTGACGACGGAAATGTACAATAATAAATTTGTTTATTCTTTAAGCTTGACGTTATTTGAATTAAATGTAACTCTATATAATGTTAAGAAGGAAAATAAAAATAGCGTTACATTTAGACATATACATAGAGACAAATACGCTCTTGAGATGTGATTGTTTGCTACGACTACCGTAGCCTTCTGTCTGCTGAAATGGCGGAACTCACGGTGGCCTAGTGAAGCCGAAAGAATGGGGAACGAAGGCTACTGGTAAAACGACATGCTTTGGAAGTCCAGGACAAATACGCTCTTGAGATGTGATTGTTTACTACGACTACCGTAGCCTTCTGTCTGCTGAAATGGCGGAACTCACGGTGGCCTAGTGAAGCCGAAAGAATGGGGAACGAAGGCTACTGGTAAAACGACATGCTTTGGAAGTCCAGGACAAATACGCTCTTGAGATGTGATTGTTTGCTAGGACTACCGTAGCCTTCTGTCTGCTGAAATGGCGGAACTCACGGTGGCCTAGTGAAGCCGAAAGAATGGGGAACGGAGGCTACTGGTAAAACGACATGCTTTGGAAGTCCAGGACAAACATAAGGAGCATATAACTAGGACTTAATAGCAGAAGATATAATTCAAAATTTATTTATATATTCTTTTTGTTATCGATCTATACGAAATAAATGTACTAAATAAAAGAAAATTATTTAATTATGTTGCTTTGAGAGTTGTGTCATTGGTCATCTTCTCTTCTCATGTGTTGTCATTCAATGTCATTTTTACTACTCATTGTAATCAAATTACAAAATGTTTCTATTTTTAACAGAATGTTATAAGTAAATAAAGGTAAAAACATTATGTTGTATCTAATGTAAACAAAACTGTATAGTATGAAAGAGGAATACAAGGTAATACATGAAAGATCGTATCCTTCTTACCTGCCGAACTCTTGTTTTTTTTTTTTTTTTTAACTTTATTATTAATTACTTTCTACATGTTATTTATCTAGTAATGTGCTGGTTAATATTCGCAGTATAAATTAATTTTTAAAAAATATATTAGTAAGTAAATTAAAAAAATAACATAATTATCAAAAAAATAAAAAATTGAAAAATACAAAAAAAAATAAGAAATAATTGAGCGTGTACTTCGCTTGATAGAGAAGCTGACCTGGTGGGTTATCAGGATGGGTAATACTAGATAGAGTTTGGACTAAAGGATTGGGATGCATGGAAAGGCCAGAGTGGAATTTATTAAAACGGGTTGTTTACTTTTTTCTTCTGAGATTTTTTTTTTCTCCTATGCTTTTGATTTAGATGAAATTAGTCATTTACCATAATTTATATTTTTTCTTCGACTTGGAAACTCACCTTCCTAGCTTAGAGAAAAACTATCTGAACCCTATTTAAGTAGAATAACAAAGGATTACGGCGTCGACCCCACTCTGGCAATAAATAGTTAAATAGTTGGTTATCGATGAATGGGAGGAGGGGGACTGAAACCTGAGTAGCATTCAGTGGTTAATCCTCCCACCCCCTTCTCACCCCCTTCTCACAGCCCTCCAATCAGAGAATTCGGGGAGAGCACTTTATCTGAATATCCTTCTTTATTTATCTGTCTAATCTCTTTCCATTATACCCTTCAGTGTGGGCCCTATCCAACTTAGCTATTTGGAAAACAGCATGCTCCTTGGAGAAGAGTAAGAAATATGTATCCTATTTATTACCACCCCTTACGGCTATTAATAATATTAGAGAACATAGGTTATTGCAACATAATATGTACTAAATTACTGAATGATTTAGGATGAAAGTCTTTTATATCTACGGGCGTTTGCGTATTATCGTATAAATGTAGCAAAAAGATGGTGGTAAAGTAAATTAGTACAAGTAAATGGCGAAACTACCCAGAACAAGAATTTGAAAATCCACTTACCACAATTTAAGCTTTCCTTTTGGATTTCGTTGGCTGTTTCTCTTCCCACAGTAAATCCAACTAAAGAAACGGATCTCTTCTAATTGAGAATTTAGCTTCACCGCTATGTGCACATCGTGGGGAAAAAGGAACTGAGTAATTCAGCACAAATTTAAAGAATTTAAAATTTAAAAATTTTCATAAATAAGTGATAGATCTCAGCATTTGTGTCGTAAATTAGTGTATTAGTTGAGAAGTCCTTGATACAGCAGACTTGAAGATTCGTTTGTCGATAAAGATAAATCATGCCATTATGTCATTTTATTAAAATTTGCAAGACAAACACAAAAAAACACAAATATCCAGCCCCGGTGTCATTCTTATTTATTCAAAGGCAATATATCAAGGAGCAAGCGTTAATCTGTCATGGAATATGTATCCGAATAGCGATATATATATATAGCGAATATATAGCGAAATTCACAATATACTGGACACATTCAGATAACATATTTTGCAATTAAAATTTTTAAAAATTGCACAGCTTTGATAGTTAAATTATGTATATATTAAAGACGAGTTAAGGCTCACAAAGAAGATCCTCACGTACGCACATAGAATTTTTTTTCACTTCCTAGGCAGTTCTTATTACCTAGAGATATAAGAAAAAACTAAGGGGTCATAAAAGAAAAACAAAAAAGTAATCTTGAATTATCAATTTAGGATGGTACGTCAGGAATGTATTGAACCCCTGTGATACAGACTCTGTTCAAAGTAAAACTTCCTCTAGATAGCCGTACTCCTGGAGAGAAAAGCACCACAGATGATACGGTGTAAAATGGTGTGAGAATTCCGTTGTCCGAGGCATTACCTGCGTGAAATAGCGACTGGGAAGGGGCTGATAACAACCCGATTGTTCTGGCACAGTTCCAGGGAGACCAATTCGACATCGCTGATTCTACACTTTTAAATAATGGCCCAACTTATTTGCCACGCCACTGCACCATCTTTAAATGAATATTTTAATTTAATTTTAAAATATTCGGGTTTAAAAATAACATAAAAAATATTCACTACAAATTATAATCGCATCGATATGCTGCTAGTTAAAGAAACAAATTTAGGCATCAAAAGGAAAAAGAAAATAAAAATTGTATAGACCAATTTTGTTTGATTGAAGTTGTTTGAGAAGTTTTAGATATTATATTTATTACTAGAGTGTAGATGAATGTGTATTGAAGTGCATTAGAGATTGGTAATCAGCTGAATATACCATAGAGGATTCTGTAAAGTAGGAGCGTTGTGCAGCTCCACAGAAACTGATGATTACCTATGCTAGGTCAGATATACATAAATACAATCTTAATACAATAATTGTCAATTTACGTAAAATATTGCATTTTACTTCAGAAACATACGTATAAACTGACAATTTGATATCCGTCTATTTTGTTAAAACTACTGACAATGTCCATTTTAGAAGAAATCAAATCTCAGGAGACGTCAAAAAACCTTTAAGTTTATTAAGTTTATTAACGGCTATAAAAATGTTATCCGGGATGATTTCACTAAATTGTGAAATAGTATAGAGTTCATGCTTCTGGTCAAACTCTAAGACTTTCTACGAATATATAAAACAAGAACCATGTTGTTTGTTGTTAATAACCATTAAAGTAGTATCATAAACATTTGGTTTAGGATTTTTTCTTGAAAAATTATTAAGCTATGTTGTAAATGACTAAAAAGTGTTAAAGAAAAATTCTACGTTTCAGAAGAGTCTAATAGTACGTGCGAGATGAAGGTTAATTTGTTTGCATCAGTATGAATATTGTAATGTACCAGTTAATTAGTTTGCAACATTTTGGCTGTAGCATTGATATCATCAATAATATCATTGATTATAAATAGTTGTGACACACCAAGGGGTTATGATTGTAACATGTAAAGGTTATATCAGGATAGTAAAGGTCATGAAGAGAAGAGTGAAGTACTTCTACCTGCCGCCACATCAAATTCGAAGACGCTTCAATACTGGCCTACAAAAGCAACTACTATCGACGGACCATTAGAGAAGCCATCGAAACAACCAAGAATCCGAAAAATATCAACAGGGAAGACGGATACAGACTGAGCAAAAACTGCAAACCAGCGCTAATTGACAAGAGGATCCAACCAATCAGTGACCAGCTACCTGACTACTCCAGAGACCAGCCGCCAGAACATAATATAAACCAATGGGAAGGCAGGCTTCGCCCAAGGACCAGACCGCGCCGGGATTATACACCACCTGGTGTATAAAACATGGTAATTATATACCACCTGAATGTTAAAAAATCTCTCTTTTACAACTCTCATTCTCTTTTCAGCCCTGAAGAAGCCATCACATGATGTGCGAAAGCTCGGCAAATAACACCAATTTGACACGGTCCAACCCGGAAGAAGAAACGGTAAATACATCTGACGACCGTCGAAGCCTACGTGAACAACAACACTTAGCTTCTCCTTAAGTCCTACTTATACAAAAGTTTCTTTTGGGTTCGGCAAGGATTAGATTACTCCGATTTCTACCAAGAGGAAACGGAAGTTCATCAAGGTAGTGCGCTTGGGCCCACCTATTCATCCTGTACACTGTATTATTTGTTACAATAAATAAAAGGCTTACAATATTTTAAATTATATCATCATATCAAAGGATATTCATTAACATAAATTATTTTATATATTTCTATTAATATGTTTTAGTAGCATATTAAACTATTAATAGCATTATGTTTTAACGTACTGAGTATTTTTTACTACACAAATTTACAAATCGAAAAATTAATTTGTGTTAGAGGAGATAAAATGAGAAAAAAAATAAAACTAATATTGAAATATAAATTGAACTACTGCTTTTACTGCTTTATTAAGGTTTGGTTTATTTTCTGATTTGCCAATAAAGTTTTGTTTTATTATTTCAGGTAAGCTTTCACAATAATCACGAAAAAGCATTGTCATAAGCGTGAGTATAATTTTCCATTTTAAAAATTCTCCAAATAGAGTTTAAAAAAATGTTAATTACATACATAAACCTCTATTGCTTTGTTAGGTTCCATTAATGATATAACAAAGCAATAAAGCTTCAAATATTCTTAACTTCTAGTATCTTGAGACAGCTGTTATTTTATTATTATAGCTGCTGTAGCCATATTGTTATAAGTATATATTTGAGATAAAACCCTCCCTCCTTTTCACTAATTCTACTATACACATATACAAGATGGTTTTTGACTTTGTAAGTTGTTGGTGGCGGACCGAATCCGTTCGGTTTTTCCAAGGCAGGCACAGCAAGTCTGAGCCCCCCCCC